>VYXC01009320.1:84176-122981 GCA_013397175.1 Platysteira castanea
TAGTTTTTAGTTGGTTTTTTTTTTAGTTTTTTGTTGCCATACTTTCTTCTGTCTTACTATTTGCACACTTCATCAAAAGACCTGCTATTGGTCTATGGCTCAACCTTGGAATACACTCCCTCAGATAAAAATGTGTCAGATTCTTCTCTTCTGAAGGTAGTAAACACAACAGGTATTATACTCCATCCTAGACAAGCATCACAGGCCTCAATGTCAAAGTCAAGGATGGTTTCAAGTGCTTGGTGACTCCCTGAAGGCCACAGAAGCATACAATTGCAGTTTGAAATGGTAATGTGAATTTTACAGCCATACCACTAAAAAAACAAAATCAAATTATGATTGACTTGAATTTTCAAGAGCTTTCCAGAATGATTTTTTAGATAACCAGCTTGAGAACAAAGCACTGCATAATGCTGCATAACCCTTCTCAGAGTGCATCATTTTCCTGTATGATAATCATCCTCAGTGTTACTCCAAAAAATCTCTTCAGGTTCAACTCAACGTCAGTTAGCTCTCAATGAACACTATTTTCTTGCACTTCTGTGGTCTTCATTGCCCTTCTGCTCTGTGTAACACCATTTTCAAACACCAGTGTGCCTGCTTACCTGAGTCTGCTTGGTTAGAGTACCCTTGACAAATTAATGCAGTCCAACAGAGCAGCTCCTTGATGCTGCAGCAAAAAAGTTCTCCTGAAAAGGTTTACCTTTCCCGCCTCTAAGTTGTCTCAAATACATCTGCATTTGGAAAGAAATCAAATAGTACCAATATCAGTACTAAAACCTGGCTCTTCTTCATCTCATCGATAATATTTCCAGCCTATTTCAGTCCTCACAAGATACAAATTTAGAAAGAGAAAACTAAAATGCTCATGCAAGAACCTGGTAAATTTTAGCATTCTAAAGTACAGACAGGAATATACTGTCACCCAGGAATTCTGAAACTGTGTAAAAACTGCCTAAACATCTTGCATTTATATAACACTGTGCTGCACATCCTTTTGGAGCAGAAGATACCCTACAGCATAACAAGGGTTCTAAGGCCTCAACAACAAAGAAAACCTATTTAACAAAGGATTATAATGATATATTACTTAATCAACCATTGTTCAAAAATAAAAGAAACAACCTTTAAAAAAAAAAAAAGATACTAGTTATATGTGGTAGCACTTCATAGCTTGTATTGAATTTATTAGCCATAGCATCAAACTGAGGAATTCTGTCCCACTTGAATTGCAGCTCTGATGTTTGAGGAATTTCAAAAGTATTTTGGAATCTGTTGCATTTCTTTCACAGGACAACAATGCATCTGTTCCTATGAAAATGAGATGACAAAAAGGAAGAAGCAATGGGAATGTGAAGAGGCAAAGTGATCTAGAAATGACAAAAAGGAAAAAAACAGCTCAGGAATTGTTTCTCTGTTGTCAAAAGGACTTTCCCGAATCTACAGAAAGCCTTCTTCCTGCCGCTAACTGCATCTTCAAATAAACCTCCTCCTCTTAACTATTCTTAAGATTTTCTAATGAAAGGCACTTATTTTCTAGTAATATGTTCAGTTATTTTCGGGCAGTGGTTGCCTGAAAATGCACTTGTTCCTGAACAAAAGATGTATTTGTTTCCACATGTGTATGGTTAGATATTGAAATTCCTTTATTTAGGATTCAGAATAGAGGAGTAAAGATGACGAGCATTTGAACTCCTCTGTGCAGTTACTGAGTCCTATACTCAGTTCCAGGCTGCAAACCTTCCAAAACTACTAGGTATGATGGCACATCTAAGTCACCAGTGGGCAGCCCCCTAAGACACAGTGTCAATCCTCCATAAAGCTTAAGCCCATGACTATCCTAAAGATACCAGGAAAAATTTCTTCACTGACGTGATCAGGCATTGGAATGGGCTGCCTACAGAAATGGTGGAATCACCATCCCCAAAGTGCTCAAACAGCATGTGGATGTGGCACCGGGGACATGGTGGGTTAGCAATGCTAAGTCACTGGTTGGATTTGATGAACTTGAAGGTCTTTTCCAGCCTTAAGGATTCTGTGATTCTTTAATACCTTTCTCCAGCTCATAAAGGAGACAAGGGCACCCTTTAGTGCTAAAGTACCTAATCAAAGAACTGTACACTAACAGTAGAGTAGTAGTAGAGCTCCGAAGAAATCTAGCTATTGGCAACTTGTTCTGCTGTCAAATTCCCAGTCTCAAAACATGACTTATTTCCAAGCATAGGCATCTTCCAACTTCTTGTTTCTGTTGACATTGCAAAAGAGAACAGAGAAATATTTTTATTTATACAGAAAAGTATTTTTAGCCTTTTTAAAACCCTGCTGCCTGCCTCTATGCATCAGAGGTAATACAAAAAGCCTCAAATCAGGCATTACTAAAAAAGAGAGACAAGCATTTTCAGTAGCTTTGGCTCCTTTTGACTTTTGTATTATTGCTGCATTACTCCAAGGCTTCAAAATGTATTCTTAGTAACAGGATCTGTCTCAGTACAGAAAAAAGCGTTTTTTCCTCTCTCCCTTGAAATCTCTATTACTGTCTTGCCACTGAGCATGCATTCCTAGAAATATGTGTTATTTCACTAGTTGTGATTTTATACAATCACACTGAACAAGATTTTCTCAAGAGGCTGTAGGCCATGCTGTGGGTTGTGGTTTTCCTGTGAAAGAGGTCATACTTCATGTATTTTAACCAGTGAAAAAGGTCACTTGTCATAGCAGGTTTTAAAGTTTGTTAAACATTCATATAAAGCCAAGTGGCAGGAATTGAGATGCCACAGTTTCAGATACCAGACTCCTGTCATTGGTAAACAACAGGAAACAAGATGAGTGAAAATTGTCTCTTCTGCATATGATTGAGGTGATGACCTACCTTCTTCCACCTGAAGAGGGACTGGAAAGAGTGTCACAACATTGTTAGAGACCTGTTCAATGTCAAATGCTCAGCGCTGATACTGTTTGACAGCATGTACTGCGTATTTATTGCCTCAAGCAGGACAGATGTTTGCAACGTGGGAAATGCTAACTTTCTACTCTTTCAAGAACAGACATACTATTTCCCCAGAAAGCCAGATTTGGCAATTACATTAGTTGCAAACTGGCGAAAAAATTAGCAAAAGTAACAGGAAAGCAAGTCCAGCAATTCTGTAAAGTGGGCAATCAAATTGCTTTTAAATTCAAAGCCATGCCATTAACCCCCAAAGATGCTTGGTTTGAAACTCATTACCATAAGAAGATTACCTTTCCTTGACAGTACCATTTTGTACCGAAACTCACAAAACTATGAATTTAAGGAACTGACAAAGAAAAAGTAAAGCACAGGAGAGAATTATAATGGTGAACACAAATGTAAACTGAATGCCAATGAAGAAGTTTGAGCTCTTTCAATACTACTCGGAGCAGACCTGGAGAGAAGTCTGTCACATAAAACATGTAATTAGTTTGTAATAGTCTAAGCAATACAGAACTGCTGACAAGGTATGAACTAACAGAGTAACTGGAAATGATCCTTCTCACCATAATGTTTTTTAAAGGTACATGACACAAAAGCAAGGTGTAACCTGCATGGTGTACTGAGTTGGTTCGGCAGCTGCTCCTTGTCACCCATTCAACTGTTTTCACAGCCTCTTCTGATTTGAGTATTGACATTATCAGGAAGAAAAGATAAGCCCATATCTTTCCACAAGACATGTGACAGATTGTGTATAGAGGAGGAAACATGATTGGGTACAGGACAAACAGTCCCAAAGTGGTCCCAGAGTAAGCTGTGGGGCTTGACCCTGGCAAGATACAAATGCTCTGACACAGACCAGCTTTTCTCCTTTGGGCTGCACAGTGTTTTTACTTTACTTGTTTTACACAGTAATAGAATCTGTAATTTCTTAACCCAAATTGAGTAGTTAATATGCAATGTCCTCATATTTTAGTATTGTAAAGGACACACTGTTCAAATGCTTCAAAAAGTAATTTTTTGGTTTCTACTCTTGAAAGGTTTACAAAGGAAGTCTGCAAGTAAAATACTGTCAAGCACTCAGTTTGAAGCTGAATCTTACCCTAGTTTAAGTTCATACTGACAAGGGTACAGTTACAGCCTCTATAAATTAACCTAAACTATTGCTCTGCCACCACTCAGCAGTGCTTCTTCTGGAAGAAAGATAAATCCATTATACAACTTCAAAGGATATGACCAAGTTTCTCAAGTCCTCTGCAGGTACTTTGACTGGAACCTCACTTCATCAGTATCTCTCCCTCTGTAGAGAAGATGAAATTATGATCGCTTTGGTCAAGACCCCAAATGGAAAGAAGCCAGCTGTTCCCAGGGCAGCTCCCCTGCTTGCCCCCTCCAAGGATCAGGACCTCACTGCTACCTCTCTTACAGGTCAGCACCAGATTCAGGAGCAGGATATGGCTCACCTCAAGTTCCCCACTCCAGCACTGAGCTGCTGAACCTCAAGCTCATCCTGATGTTCCGCTAGGCAAACATACTACTCAACTACAGCTCCATGTGCCAGATTACACTCCCTGGTAAAGGAGTTTAAAAGGTTGTTGGAAAGCACAAAAAAAATTATAAATTAACTTTAAAAAAACAAAATCCAAGACTTGCCATGCAAAGAAGTGAAGGAACAACGGAAGTTAACTTTGGTAAATATTCCCAGACTTTAAAAGTTATTTAAATATAATGAATAAGATATTTTTAATCCACCTGGTCCAACTTCCTTTTTGCCCTTCAGAAACTTAAGAAGACAAAACCATACTTGTAAAAAGTAATTTATTTTCAGCTCTTCCATCTATTAAGACAGACATCTTCTAGTAACTAAGGGCAGTAAACAGATTTTAAAAGCATATAAGAGAATCATACAACTGTTAAGGCTAGAAAAGACCTGTGAAATCATCAAGTCCAACATTTAAACTAGCCCCACTGTGTTCACCACTAAACCATGTCTCCGGGTGCCAAATTCCACTACTTCCCTGGGCAGCCTATTCCAATGGCTGACTACCCTTTCAGTGAAGGCATTTTTCCTAATACCCAGTCTAAACTTGCCCTGGTGCAAACTGAGACCATTTCCTGTCATGTATCCCTGGCTGCCTGGGAGAAGAGACTGATCCCCACTTGGCTATGACCTTCTTTCAGGCAATTGTAAGAGTCATCAGGTCTCCCCTCAGCTTCCTTTTCTCCAGGCTGAACATCCTCAGATCCCTCAGCCCCTCCTCATGAGACTTCTGCCCCAGACCCTTCACCAGCTGTTTTGCCCTTCTTTTTGTTATACCTTGTCCACTTCTGCCTCTGCCTCCAATTCTCAAAGGCAGCAGTCAACATCAGTGTGACGGAGGACAAGGCAGAAGAGCAATGTTGGTCACCTGAGACTTGGTGTTAGAGAAAGTTCAATTTTCACATTCATCTCTCCCTAAACTCGCCCATTTCTTAAGACCACCTTATCTTTCTACCACAGAGTCAGTAAGACACAGACATGGGAGAGATGATGGTTTTTAACATACTTGTGAAGGTACCATAGAGCTTACTGCCTAAGTAAAAGCACAGGGAAAAACAGTGTACAGAAGCACTGCAGAAGTATAGCAAAAGTACTGAAAAAATAGGGTTATCTTCCATTGCTACACACAAATGACAACAACAGTTCATCTATTAAGACAGTGCACAGTCTCGGAGAATAAGAGGCAAGAAAGTACATAAATGCCTGAGAATTTGCCATGAATCCCACGGATGTGTTTGCTTATCTGAAAAGACTGAAGTACCAAACCTACAAAACCAGTTTGGGGCAAACATGAAACAAATTTTCTCAGAAAAAAGATGTCATGAACAACAGCATTAAATAAGAGAAGCTCACCAGATCTTTCTGTTTTTCATATTCCCTCAAGGCCCTAAAGTTTAACTCTGCCTGGTAATGAAATGGGTCACCAAGTTTAAACTTAGTATCTGAGCTACTTTTCTGCTGTTTATTGGGACTGACAACAGTACAGCTACACATAACAAACAATTAAATTTACTCCTGTGCAAAACAAGAGTTTCATTTCTAGCTGTAGGCTGAGGTTGCCCAAGGCTGCAACCAACAGTCAACTGGCACCATCTTCTTCTTTAGTTCCAAGACATAAAGAGACAGGGAGAAAGTCCTAAGAATGTTTTGCCATAAACAGAGCATGTGTAGAGGCTGTAACCAGTCACAGGGTTTGTAAATTTATGTGATATAGTCTGTATTCATATATTGTGCATATAACCAGATGATAGAAATGTAAGTATACTGTAAAGACATCCCTACTATAAGTTGGATAATTAAATAATGTAAAACCACAAATAAAGTCACATAAATAAGTACACACTGCAGTACAATTCCCAGAAGTGAGTGCATACTCCTGGAGTCACATCACCTGGTAAATGGTTTCTAAGTAAAACGTCACACTACTCACAACTTACAGAACACAGGTTACACGGGCATCCATTTATATGCTGGTAAGAAAACAAAAAAGTCCTTTCAGCATTTTAAAAATTCTGGACCGCAGCTTCAGTTTTTCCTCTAATTAAATGGATTTAATCAGGGGTAATAGCTATGATAGATCAAAACCAAGCAGCAAGATTTGCTGTTCATTGTAAGTGAGGAATATCTGTTTCTCACAGTGGAGCAATTAAATTTCTGTCATCTTTCTGTAGCAACGTGACTGCTGGAATCAAGTTATAAATTTCAGGCTCATTTTTCTGAGTTGTTCCAAACACTCAAGATTATACTGTCATTCTTACTACCACTCCTACAAATACAAGGACCTTTCTCATATTCTGAAACCTCCTCTTAGGGAACTTTCTTCTTCCTGAACAGCAGCACTATTTATTAGGGTTTAATGCTCAAAACAAAACTCATTTCACAATGTACACCTTGCCAAAAGCAGCAACCTTGCTTGCTCAGAAGCACAGAAAAACCCTGAACCAGGACTGTACTGTCTGAGGCTATCCAGGTCCCCAGTTAGCTCCTCTAAATAGGAATGAAAAAACCCTTTTATCTCAATCTCATCCTTAAAGATTTTTGTATTCATCCAAAGCCTGTCCTACTTTCTTTTTAGCAATTGTTAGAGACTTACAAATAAGCTTGATGAGAAAACTAAGCTCAATTCAAGGGTGTACATACAAGCTTGTTTGTGCTCTGAGAAGGAAATGGGTGATGTCCGCATCAGAAAAGAAGGTGATTGAGAGGTAGCTGATGAACATGGGAAGCAATTTACAATTGTTTCATCTTTGGACCTCATCATAGTTCTTTCAGCATTATTACCTTCAAGTGTTCTCTTTTTTGAAGGCCCTACAGATAAAAATTACTCCTCTATTTTGAAAAAAAAAAAAAAAGGCCACATAAATGCATCATCCCCAAAGGCAAGTACTGAGATGGCAAATGAAAGGAGTACATGCTCAATTCTGCCACCTCCTACGTCTCAGAAGTGGGATCATATTACTAGCATCCACCAACTCTCACTGTTATGCCACTCCACAAACACAAATTCTTTTCAGAGAGAAACAAAGGGCTAAACTGAGGTGGAAGGAGAAGCACCACTATTATTTCCTTAAATACTGATCAACGTGCAGATCCTGCCTGCATGCCATAGAGGCTGCAGAGAATCTAAAGCATGAATTAAGTAATCGATGTAGTTCTGATAGAAGAAAAGATTTGTTTCTCATTTACTTTCCTTTGGGGTTATTTGTAAAAGATGGGAAAAGTAATCACTATGGCAAACTCAGAAAGCAGAATGTCATACTAATTGAAGTAAACAGAGCAAAAAGGTCTAAATTTTGTCCACAGTCCAGACATACATAGAAAGTCTATAAAAACCAGGAGGAAAAACCCACAAAACATTACTTGCTGTTATTTTAACAAGTAAAAGATAATAATTTAAGATCTCTAGACTTCTACTTACCCTGTAGAATGATGAATATGTATTGTCAGGTCAGTTTCAAATGTAATCAAACCCCAGTTTGATTTTCACAGAATCACAGAATATCCTGAGCTGGAAGGGACCCACAAGGATCATCAAAGCCCAACTCCAACTCCTGGCCCTTCAGAGCCTCAAGAGTAACACCATGTGCCTGAGAACATTGTCCAAATGCTTCTTGATCTCTGTCAGGCTTGGTGTTGTGACCACTTTTCTGAGGAGCCTGTTCCAATGCCCACGACCTTTTACTTATATCCAACCTAAACCTCCCCTGACACAACTTCATGGTGTTCCCTCAGGTCCTGTCACTGGGCACCAGAGAAAAGATCTCAATGTCTGTCCCTCCTCTCCCTCTCACAAGGAAGCTCTGGACTGCTATGAGACATCTCCTCAGTCTCTTCCTCTCCAGGCTGAACAGACCAAGCGACCTCAGCTGCAGCTCATATTACTTCACCTCTAGACCCATCACGATCTTTGCTGCCCTCCTTTGGACACTCTCTAATAACTTAATATCTGTTTTATATCATGGTGCCTAGAACTGCCCCCAGCACTCGAGGTGAGGCTGCCCCAGTGCAGAGCAGAGCAGAGTGGGACAATCCCCTCCCTTGCCCGCCTGGAGATGCTGGGCCTGATGCCCTCCAGGACACGGGTGGCCCTCCTGGCTGCCAGAGCACTGCTGGCTCATGTTCACCTTGCCATCAACCCCCAGATCACTTCTCACAGCACTACTCTCCAGCATCTCATTCCCCAGTCTGTCCATACATCCAGGATTGCCCCACCCCAGATGATGAATCTAGCATTTGCCCTGATTAAAATTCATTTAGTTAGTGATTGCCCATCTCTCTTAATTTGTTTCAGTCTCTCATGTGTTACATTCCCCTGTTAAAGAAACCAGAAGTTAGGGGAAATTATTTAAAAGGAAATAAACCTAAATTAGTATAGTAGAATTCTAATAGTATCTGTCTTTCANCTCTAATAACTTAATATCTGTTTTATATCATGGTGCCTAGAACTGCCCCCAGCACTCGAGGTGAGGCTGCCCCAGTGCAGAGCAGAGCAGAGTGGGACAATCCCCTCCCTTGCCCGCCTGGAGATGCTGGGCCTGATGCCCTCCAGGACACGGGTGGCCCTCCTGGCTGCCAGAGCACTGCTGGCTCATGTTCACCTTGCCATCAACCCCCAGATCACTTCTCACAGCACTACTCTCCAGCATCTCATTCCCCAGTCTGTCCATACATCCAGGATTGCCCCACCCCAGATGATGAATCTAGCATTTGCCCTGATTAAAATTCATTTAGTTAGTGATTGCCCATCTCTCTTAATTTGTTTCAGTCTCTCATGTGTTACATTCCCCTGTTAAAGAAACCAGAAGTTAGGGGAAATTATTTAAAAGGAAATAAACCTAAATTAGTATAGTAGAATTCTAATAGTATCTGTCTTTCACCAAAAGTATTACAGTAGCAGGTTCAACAAACCAGCACAATTATTAGTTACTTTTTGTCTTGCATTGGCAGACAAAATCCTGTAAAAATTCTTGAAATACATCAATAAAGAAGGAACAAAATAAACAAAATATTGATTTTTCACAAGGAATCTCTACATACTATTTATACTGAAAAAAAGAGCTCCCCCAAGAAGTTCTTTATGGTTAAGAATAAATTCTCAGATTAAATAAGGAGAAGGAAAACCAAGAAAAGAGCAAAGCCTTCCATAGGACAAATTGCAGTTAGATAACTGAACCTAATGAAATCTGTGGAATGGATTTACAGAAGAAAATTGGATAACTATTGAGAGACAACACTGGGCAAGAATAATTTATTTATCCTAACGATTTCCAAGCATAAATGGTAACTACAGATCATGTGCAAAAATACACAGTAACAAATACCTTATATAGTAATGTGCCTTACCGGATCTTCCTAATGATGAGTAATAGCAACAAGTCTTTAAGAACACACTCCTACTTCTCACATTCCTCTGTGAAGATATTCAGCACCAATTGTGTGACATTTCTGAAGCCCTTCAATCTTTCTACACACTTTAATATTATTTATTTATTTATTTATATGGCTCCTCCTACGGTTATAGAAAATTATCGCAGTAGTTTTAAAAGGCATGGACTAGATAGCCTAAGGAATTACTACTATTAACAGTAGGAAGGAACGTGAGTGTGTGTCTATGTGGATAGTTACCAAATCAATTACTGGAGGAAAGAAATGTTAAATAAACACAGCACTTTTGGGGATCAGTCTTTCTTTGTAAATCAAAAATCTTAATTAGCGACACAGATTATCAGGATTGTTAATTTGTATTCCTTCTACTGGTCAATTGACACCATAGTTGTAAAAATAATGATACCCTGTACAGGACCTCCAGATTGTCATGTTGCAATCAACAGTCCAAAACTCTGACACTAAATTTACTATTAAAAGAAACCCTTATACAGCTGATATCTTATACATCAGTTCTCAAATGTCACCTAAACTCTTGAAAATGTCATAACGGAAGCAAAGGGATCTTGCAGATCAAAAATATGTTTGCTACTATACCAGTTTGTTTTGTGTGTCTAGTTCATAGACATTTTACTTCCCTCAGAGATTTTGAAACGCAATTAAACATTTGAAAACATGAATCATTGTAATAAAATGCTGTTAATTGGATTTTTAATTGAAAGTTCCTTTTTTCTCTTTCTCATACAAAACATCAGCAGCAACCAAACCAGCCTAGATCACAGGACAGCTTGGGCTGGAAGGCTGTGTCTGGCAGCCCACCTGATCCACCCCCCTGCTCACACTGCGGCTAACTAACAAGCATAATTCCACGTCTGAGTATAAGCAAACAGCAAATCTGTAACAAAAAGCAGGAAAATACAGTTTAACAAAAATCATGGGCTCTTATCACAATTCTTGCTAGTCACAAACAGTATATTTCCTGGGAAATGCACATGTCACTTGCAGCTTGAACCACCTGAAAGAACCAAAGAACACCTTACTTTTGAATTTCCATGGATTTATTCCTCTGGGACTCTGCATTTCATCTGAAGCTGACAAAATGTACTCTATAAATATTTATACAGCATATAGCAGATTTCTTTTTATTTCTCAATGCACAAATAACATCCATACAGCCACAGGTTTTATGATTACCTCTCCTGGAGAGATAATTTAAATACTAATTTTAAATGTCAGCTTATAAATAAGAACAGCTTATATGTTCTTTAAAAGTGTGATTTGTAGTAAACACTAATGTATTAGTATAATTAATTTTAGTTAGCAGAAGTGAAAATAATAGCCCATTTCATTTACCTTGTTCAGTATGGTTTTTTATTAATAGGCTTTACTTTTTTAAACAGACAAGAGAACCTTCTATTGTCATATACAGATTAGAAAGGTAAACACTTAAACACTTCCCACAATGACTGACTTCAGAATTGATTCTGAGTATTATCTCAAAAAAAGCAAAGAACCAGCGTGACAAAGAGCACTACTGCCCCCTAATGAGCCAGACCACAAAAGTTCCTCTGTAACAGCATTTTGTGTCTTTCCTGAAAAAAAATCAAGTCATTATATCCATGAATTAGGAAAAAAAAATGAAAAAATAAGACAATCATTAAGAACATATGCTTTAACTCACACCACATTTCCGCACAAAAGGTACATACATAATTTTGGAGAGGGAAAAAAAATATCTAGTAGCTGCAATTTTCAGATACAATACTTAATGCACCAAGAGATCATGAAGATGGAAGATACACCAGAAAAATTACCCACACTTCTGCTTGTATCTAAGCAGATATTAGTCAATTTTATATACTAGCATGTAATCCTGTAGTGATCTTCACACTAACACAGATTTTTAAATTTTAATGTCTCTGCTTTGAGAGCAGTTGTTTCGTTTTCAGTTTTCTTGTTGCACTGTTTTATCTGAATGCCCATCATGAGTTTATTCTAGGCTTGTAACTATCGCAAAGTAATTCTGATCTTGTTATCTAAACATACCCACAAAAAGAAGTAGAAGAGGTAACAACTGAAAGGGTCTTCTATCTGAATTCTGTTAGTACAGGAAACAGAAGAACTTTCTGTCTTACATGAAAGTGACATTTTTCCCTCTATTATTTTTTTAATAGTTTTGCCATAAGAACTGATTCTGTATTCAGTGCTCATCAATGCAGCTTGGGCATAAAATTTTGTCCAGTTCCTGTATCTGCATTTCAAAAATACAGATTGCAATGAAATGCTGAAAAAAACCCAGGTGGTGCAAGTCTTAGTGAGAAGCACAAACATAAGCTGTGTATTCTCTTTTATTTCACCATAAATAAGAAATTCCACTCACATTAGTAAAATTACTGGGATTTAAATGCAATGCTAAGGAGCATCGAGTTCTGATTTCTCCCTTTAAACTCCTTACACTGAATTTTTCATAGGTAAACATTCTGACAGACACCACAGAACTAAAGACTACAATTTCCATTAGCAAGATAAGGTTAAAACCAAATCATGTATCTAAATTGAAACATGCTAGATAACAAAAGACACAGATTTTACAAATAAAAAATTATGTTCCTTAGTAAGTTTGGGTATTGATATGCCAACAAGTCACTAAAATCCTTGAACTTAAGACTCTACCTTAAAACTTGCAAAAATGGGGTTTCTGTCGCCTCACATACTGTCATATAAATACATCATTAGCATAGAAAGGTTGCAAGTGATGAGCAATGTTTTACATAACTACACACATGGTAGAAGTCTGCAACCTACTATGTATTAAAAGCATAAGAACTACAATCATATGCTATGTGATAAAAATAAACTATCTACAAAAACATTTTAGAGACCTAAAATAACCATATTTCCCACTTCTCCTGTTACAGCCCAAAGAGCTGGTAACACAGCACTCAGTCTACTGAGTATTTATGCTATTATATCAGTATTTCACAATTCCAAGTGTTTACTATAACATTTATGAAATATAAAAACAAAAATAATGACAAGAACAACAACGATCAAGAGTTCCAATGGATGCCTTTAACAGAACTTTCACATAAGCCCATCACCACAACTCATTCCAACTCTGTTGACATATACTTCTTACCTTTGAATCTTCATTGCTCACTCTCAGCTCTAGCACAGCTTGAGGAGACTTCAGCTTTGCTTGCATGGATTCTGCCATTTGAAGATTAAGCTGCCATCCAATTGTTTCAAGCTGTAAAACACAAATTTAGACGACAATCAGATGATACAGAAGCACTAAGGTCAACTTTCAAAACTGCCAGTAGTCTGTGTCAGTGAACACAGTGTCAAGCTCTGCAAATGTTAAGCATTTGTATACAACATATTTCCCTCAAATTATCCTGGACTCCAAGACAGATTTGCTTCTCTCTTGGCAAAATTACCCTACAAACTGCCTATGACCACTCAAATAAAGCAACTTCCTATGTCTCAGATCCGATGGAACAATCCATAGAACACAACTATGGGTCCAGAATATGGTAGTTTGCACTTCTTGTCGAAGTTTATCAGCAAAGCTGCAGATTCAATTTCATGTCATATTTATTTTTCATTTAGGAAAAAGAAAAAAAATACCAATAAATAGTAAACCATCTAAAAGTGGTGATTTCTTAATCCACAGATCTACTCATGTGTGTTGTACTATATGCAGATCTTAATGACAAAAATAATTCTGCTTTTTGAATCATTAATGCTGAAAAGACAAAACCCAGGTAAGCATGTGAGCAATAGAATTTTTGATAGAAACCTATAAAAAATACATTTCAAATTCTTTCTTAATCATTAATCTAAAGTTATATTCAAACATTATTAAGGTACAGCTCATGCACAAATGAAGTACACAGCAACAGAACTACACAGCTTTCACAAAATAATCTTCCTGGCCTTAGAGAATAAAAAGAAGTGGACATTCAAAGTCTTACCATCTGCCAAGATAATTTACACACAATTTCTTTTTAATATAGTGTCTCCCCTCTTCTAGTAAGTATTGTGGGTGATTTGGTGAAAGTGTGATACACCTTGGTTAATCTCTTACCAACGTAACAGCTAAATGCAGCTAAGATCATTAACAGAATAAAGCCATGCCAAAGGCCTTGTACTGTGAACAGCAACACGTGCCCTGCATCCTCCAGTGACAGTAATCTCTACATGAAAGATAGGAAATGGTGGCAAAAACGTCTTTCATTGGCACAGCTCAAAGACAGAACTTCCAAAATTTCTTGCAGCTATATGATTTACACTTACATACTAATGTATGTTTTACTGCATTTATCTGTATGCTGGATCAATATGAGAACGGTGTTAACAAACACTGGCCACCACGTAACTAAGCATACCAAAAGGAAAATTATGTTATCAAGATATATCCTAACCACCAAGGCCAATACAAAATTATTAGCGTCCACTTGTTAGTGTTCGCTCTGGTTTTTTATGGCTGTTTCTTGATCTTAAAAAGTCCCAAGCCCGAGCCAGGAGAATGGACAATCCTGCGCATTCGTGTTCAAGTTGTTTATTGTTTCTTATCTCTCAGAGTCTGGAGCAAGGACAGCAGGACCTGCTCCTCCAACATTCACAGCAGGAATGACGCCTGAGAAGGCCGTCTTCACCTTTTTATCTCTTTCAGGAAAACCAACCAAGTTCTACAACGTATAATTATTTATAAATCTTTTCCAATTAATTTCTACTTTTTCTTAGCATGACAGTACTACCTTCACCAATACTGTTAGTTAACGTCATAGCCGAAGATGGAGGGGAGAGGAGAAAGAGGAAGGAGAAAGGGCAACGCCCTTTGCCCTCCATCTTAACTTTTTTCTCTCCTACCTCCATAAATCTAAACCTACAATCACCCAGTGACAAGATAAGCTAATTACACACTCTCTTTCTATTTGGTATTTCATTTCTCAATGTGGGCAGCCTTCTCCGATGACACGGCTCAAGCACAGAGTTCTGTGCTTTAGTCTCGAGTTCCGAAACAGTCTGGCATGGCTCCAGACCCCCCTGTACGGTCTGAGGAGTATTCTGGGCTGCCACACAAAATGGTTAGGGAGTTAAGCCAAGGCCACAGTTAAGGGAAAGTCACAGTCTCAGACTGACTTTGTGTACAGCTATTGGAACAGGACAGCAGGAAGAACTTCAGCAGGTCAGCCTGCAGTCTGTCAGCTGCTCTGCAATCAATGCACCACTCAAACTTCAATTTGTCATAAAAATAAGGAAGTTTACGTTTAATCAAATCCATGAAAGCATGCAGACCACACAAAGGGATCCTGTGAAGACGTTCCAAGTCTGGTCCACTTCATTTTGAGCATAGCTTTAGTAGCAGCATGCCCACAGCCTACGAATTAAAAGATGCTTTAAAGAAAAGTTATATAAATTATAAAAGCAGATGAATTTTTAATCATAATTCTGCTTTGATTTTCTCTAATTTGATTACATCTTGGTTAGTGAAAATAATAATGCATGGCCCATCCCACCCAAAAGCAAGGAACAATCTAGAGTGGATTCTGTCTACATGCTCAAGTCAATTGCATCAATGGACAATTCTGTTAAGTCCCTGTGATAGCCAGTATTTTCCAGGAAATTATACCAGAATGATACAACTAGAAAACATTTTTATCTCCACAGACTTCAGTGAAATTAAGAAATTAACTCTGATTCTTTCAGGAGCATAAAGATAGTACCTTAAAAAAAAACAAAAACAAAAACAAAACCTAAAAAACTTTAGGTTTTTTATCAAGGAAAAAAGTATAGTTCAGTTAAGAAAATTGAAAATAATCAACAGAAAAAGACTCAGATCCTAGGTTATGGGTTATAGTGGTGGATGCAGCCCAAAGCAGGCACCTGGGAACAATACCACCTATTGGTAAAACACCTAAACACTAAGGACAAACACAGAGACAGCGAGCTCTGGAATGCAATGGCTCTTCATACTGCAGTCACTATGGTTCAAGCCCTCTGCTCCTCAATTTAGAAACACCTTTCTACCAGCTACTTAAACAGTTTATTACTGTAGTATGGAAACCAAGCCTTAGACAGGATAGCAGCTTAGCCAGGATCATAAAACAATGCCACTAGAGACGAAAGCAATATCCAAGGAAGCCTGACTTTTAAGACTTTTCTGAAGCTGTTATATACTGTGTACTCTGTGTAGCATGAAAAACAAACCACCAAAAATAAAGAAATTCAAGTTTGTGTTTTCTATTTCACTCTTAATAGATATCTATCCCAGAATACTGCAGAGGGCTCAGAACAAATACAATATATGTAGCAGTACACTGGCCTGAGTTTATAGCTGAAAAGCAGCTCGTTTTATATTGCTTTACCTTAAAATTTTGTTTCCCTGTACAATTCATGTCTGTTTTCTGTTTTAAATACAGTTGTATAAGAGTAAGTTTTAATCAATATATAGCATGCTGTCTAAGGCATCAAAATGGTCCATTTGCTTGAAAGAAAAGTGCAACATGTATCTGGCCATGGTTGTGTTTGTTTACTTAGAAGACATTCAACACTCTGAAATGTCAGTTAACCTTTTGAGAGTAGTGACATGTTTTTGCATGGCATTTGTGTCAAGGCACAGTATTTGTTAGTCACAAAGTGGTACATACTTTAGGGCAATTTTTTTCAAATATGAAAGGACTACAAAATTATTTTTACTTTTGGTATAAAACTTGTTACAGAAAAAAGAATGATGGGAGAACAGTGCCAGAATCTCTAATATGCTAACTGAAAAGCACTTACTGGGACAGAGGAGAAGTATTTCTCCACTCCTAGCATGAAAACAAAGCCATGTTTTTAGCTATTGTAGATCTTTAGCTTCTTTTCACAATTTCTTATCAGCAGTTCAGAAATGCACAAGCTACCTTGTCACTGCAGCACTAAACACTGCTGAAAATACACTGTTTAGTGCTGTAACTTCTCACTGATATCTCTGGCACTTATTTAACCTCAAGGTTATGTTTACAGAAAAAAACCAAAACAAAACAAAAAACCAAACAAGCTGGAAAAAGGGAAGGAAATAAACATAGGTACTAAACAAAACCAATAGTAAGAATGTATGAAAATCCTTCAGATCTGTTCCATGAGCCCTTCGGCAAATAAGTCAGGGCAACAAAAACATGAGGAAGCTTTCAACAACCCCCGTAAATTCCCAGTTCTTGTGTCCATTTTGTTTCATTCAGGCTTCTGAAGAGATTACCACAGCACTCTGGACTAACAGACATGGAAAAACTTACGCACCTCGCCCTTCCAGCATTCAGTACTGGCTGTAGAAGAGATAAGGTGTCATGCCTGCTGAACCAGCTCTGTACTCCCTTACCCACACTGCTTCTCAGCGGCTACTCACAGCTGTCCCAGGGCAGATCCACACTAGAAAGCAGCTAGTCCCCCTACTGTAAGAGGATCTGACCCTTCAACTGAAGATGAGCAGCACCTGTACAGGTACGTAAAAACATCACCTCTGGTCTGTCTGTGATGACCACAGTCATTTTCTTCCAGTGTAAAACATTGGATCTTCCAACTCAAGCCCTGTCCAGCAGACTATTTTCCATGCTAAACAGTAGAGCGTAGTATTTTACAGTAAGACAACATCATCACCAATCTAACATAACTGCGGTTATACATTTGAGTGAAAGTCACTCTCTTGAAAAAAGCCCAGTGCAGTAAATGTCAAGGCAGCTTTTACAGCTGATATAAACCTCAAGCACAATCTTCAACCAAATCAAAGTTCACACAGCCAAAACTAACACACGCAGAACCCACCATTTCTCTTGTCACTTGTAGTTCATTGTGGTTTTACACAGTCTTTTGTCTTTTCCTGGCATATTTTCACCACAGTTCCTTACTTTCATTTTTCGCTGCCCATAAACCTAAACTGAGAAGAAATTCAAGAAGTCTGACAAACAGAAGAAGTTTCTATATTAGTTGTCAAAAAATACATCTCTCAACTACACAGATTTATTTATTTTACACTCTTCAATGACAAATCACATTAATGTTCTTTGGCGAAGAAAGTCAGGCTAATCGCCTTAACAATACAAGAACCAGGCTATCAGACTCAAAATGAAGGACTACAACTTTGAGAAAGAAAGCAGAACAAATGTCAATAATAGGCATGTTATAGGGCTCCAGCCTGAAGGAGCAAGGATGGAGCCCAAGTGAACAAGAAAATGACACTAAAAAGTGGTTGGAAAGGACCTAATTTGAAGAAACAAAATAAGGGCAAGTATGGTGAAACAGTGACAATGAAGTGGGAACAGAATTTCAGAAAATATGTATTCACCTAAAATTTCCTACCTAGTACTTCCAACTTCAGCCAAACTTCTGAAGCAGAGTCCAGTATTTTTAAAGGATGACAGAAAAAAGAGGCTTAAAAGCTCAGTCAGTACCAGGGGAGGGAAAGAGGCTATTTTTCAGTTGGTCTTGGCTGATAAACTCAGATCACACCTCCTGTCTGCCTCTACACCCAAAAAGACCAGCAGTTTGTTAATTTTAAGCAGAAAACTGGAATTTTCATGTAAATTACCTGATTCTAGAAGGGTCATAACAAACCATTACAGAAACTACAGAAGACCAGTATTAGAAGGCTCTCAGAATGCACTGATGTGGCACAGCTTACTTCTTACCACAGTGCCAGCAGGATGCCATAATACCATGCAAACCAATGTTTCTCATCCAGGATTTGGCACCTGTCTGTCCCTTAGAAAGAGCATTAAGGACAGACTCACAGAAAGTAGGAGCCACAGTGAGTAAACACAGCAATGAACCTGCAGGAACTACATTATAGAAATACTGCTTGGACACATGAAATTAACAGCATGAAGGTTTTTATAACCACCAGGCATTTAGACAGTTATGAAACAGCCAATTACTTTACAGATCAAATTTAACTGTTATGAACACCTAGTTAATTTGTTCAGGTTCTTGCTCTCCGTTTTCTTGGCAAGATTTGCTGCTTTCAGAACACCTAGCTTTTACTAAATAGAACAAGATCTTATATTCAGAAAACATACATGATTTAGAACATGTGGACAATTAATCAGCATTATATGTTAAATACTACTCAGCAATCAAACTGGCTACAGGAAACAGGAATGTTCATGAAGATCCTGTCATATCCAGTATTAGCCTCTCTGGCAGGCAAATGACCATGAGCATTTCTAAAAGCAGAGAGAGAAATGTTGATTAGCAGTTAGCAAAGAACAAGAAAACGAATTCTCCAAACCAGTGTTTCATCTTAAAGTCTAAAAAGTGAGAAAAACACACTTCTGGGCTGAACTTGTTAACAAGCCTGATGGGCAGAGAATGCAGAGCCAATTCTGAACTGGCAGCAGTGTCCTGTAGTTATATGCTCATGAAGGAAAAAAGGTTATGAAAGCCCTAAATGGAAAAGGAACATATAGTATAGGCAAACTAACCTATCCAATTTGTAGAAGTCTATTACTAGTACAACAGCAAATGTTTTCAGTATAGCTAAAAGGTAATTGGTAAATAAAAATGGTAACATTACCATATAATTGGTAATCTTTGAAAATCAGCTGTATAATACAGTTTTTCAATAGTATTATTTCAGTTAGCTATTTCTTTCACTGTTAATGGGCTATGGTTTCGTTTGTCTCCTTGAACTTCTTTTAAAGCAACAAACTCCCCAACATGTGCCTTTATAGGTAAAAAAAGATTTTCATTATCACAAAGTTGCTAAGGAACTGCTGAAGCTTTCCAACATGACTTACTTAGAATTTTAAAGCAAACTGAGCTTGTGGCCCACAGTCAGAACTAAAAGCCAGTAACATGAGCACAAATGAAAATAAATCCTAATATTCCTTCCGAAAATTCAAATCTTGGCACAAAACTGAGTGCTTCTAATCATAGAATGGTTTGTGTTGAAAGGGACTTTTAACAATCATCTAGTTCCAACTTCCCTCTCCTCCACACACATGGACACTTTCCATTAGACCAGGTTATGTAGAGCCACATCCAGCCTGGCCTTGAACACTTCCAGGGACGGGGCATCCACAGCTCCTCTGGGCAACCTGTTGCAGTACCTCACCACCCTCGCAGTAAAGAATTTCTTCCTAATATCCAATCTAAGTCTACCCCTTCTCAGTTTAAAGCCATTAGTCTTCTATCACTACAGACACTTGTAAAAAGTTCTTCTCCAGCTCTCTTGTAGCTACCTTGCGGAGTAGACCCTTCCTGGTACTGGTGCTGCTGAAAGACTTGACTAACATGGACACCTCCGTTTTTGGTTGCCAGCAGCTTTCTATGGCACAGTTTCCTTCTGTAGACTTGCATAGCTAAGAAGTAACATCCAGGTCTCCTGACTTTACGTCCATACTCAAAGACTGAATTCAGGGTAGTCTCAGTGCATCTATAGTTACTTCCCTTCTCAGGCAGTCTGATTAATTTGAGGACATGCTGAAGTAGTGGAAGTTACTTTATTTTTTCTGAGCTTTTTAAAAACTGCATAAAGGAAACAGAATGCCAATAACTTCTTACTGACTCATTTTTTTTACAGGTACCACAGAAGACAGTCTTCCATTAGGCTGAAGCCTAACAAACTATTTCAGATAAAGTAGGTCAGTTACAGCAATATAGAAATTAGTTTCATGCTCGGCTATAGATCCACCCATTTGATTTTCAAATAATTTAATCCTTATTTTGAAAGACCATTTGGATCCAGTATTTGTGATAACTTCTGTGTTACTGAACATCAGATTATGCTTTTCAGAGCCTGAGAAAAAAACCAACATGTTTGAAGCTCTTTCTATTAAAAACACCAAAATAATGCACAAGTGCACAGCACTATTTTTCCAAGTTACACTCTCCTCATCTATTTCTACTGAATGTGGTGTATCTGTAAGAGCATGTATCAGTTTACACACAGGGACTACTCTTAGAGGTAAGTTCAGCTTCACTACATCGAGGCTGGAGTGCTCCCTACTTAAAAGGCTAATTAATTCATAGTTAAAAGTCAATATTGACATCTTAAGATTGCAAAGTCTAAATATCTACCCTTTTAGTGCTAGGAATGAGTAACTAACACTGTGGAAGAGTGCATAAAAGGAGGATGAAAACCCAACCTTCAGCCCATTCTTGAGAAATAGATTTCTGACAGCTGGAGAAATAAGGAACTAGCCTTGAATAGCCCCAGTGTGTGAGCAAAAACTATACCTTAAAAATGAAGCCTGACAAACCGGAAAAGTGCACTACATAATGTCACTGCTTGCAGTAATGGGGAAAATGAACAATCCAATGTCTCTGTCCACATATACCTTAGCAAGGTACCTCTAACATCCCAAATATAACAACTACAGAAAGAGAGAAATTACAACTTATTTTAACAAATGAAATCAGAATTTTGTCATTTTATCTCAGATATTAACTCATTCACTTCAGTTATTTTTCCCTCTAATTTGAGAGGAATAGTCCAACTTTAAAAACAAAACATTTCCTGGAATAACTGGAAGAGTTGTTTATGTAATTTAAGTCATCTATATTATCCTCACTGAAACTCTTATGAACAGTGAAGAGATAATGGGCTATGAAAGATATCTTCATAAAATCTTTTTCTCATATTATTACAGTAGTATGTATCACGCTGACAACAAAACATTACTGAATAGTTTCCACTCAACAAGGTATTTTGAGGAAATAAATAATCCACAACATAAGACATTTTCTAATGCAGTTCTTTCACATTTTTTCAGTTGTTCTAAGCAAATAACCTAGAGGAGAATGAGTATGACCATCCTTTCACTCAGTTTAATTCTTGAAAGAGTAACTGCCATAGGTAGTTCCTCCACTGAAGACAAAATATTCCTCAATTCATTGCAGAAAAAGAAAATCAAAATACTCATGTTTAAGGATCTCCTCATCTTTCAGTAATTAATTAGACAAAATATACTAAGTCACAGTTAAATAAATGAATAATTTTCACCTAAAGAAAGTACTGCAATATTAATGTGGTAACTATCAGTTTTGTATGATAGTAGAGAGGACTAAATGTGAACTACATATTTTAAAAAAACCATTAGTCTACAATGCATTACTATAATTTCATACCTGTGTAATCACACCAGCATAAAACTAGACGAAACCTTAAAGTCTTCTCTCTAAAATTTACAGCCAGAGGTGGCAGTTCCACTTTTCATCAGCAAACTCAGCACTCCAGAATCAAAAACCAAAATTAGACATGAAAATGTCAATTTTGCCTGCTGTGATGATGAAAATAATTTAGGAACGATTTAACGGTGACAAAACATCCCTGACAATGAACTCCAAAAACTCTCTCCCTCTCAAGAGAAGAGTATTGCTGCAGAGGAGACAGCAGGAGTATGAAGCCAAAAGTGTACTCAATATAACAAATAAATATTAAAACAGAAAAAAAGGGGAAAATTTTTAAGAGAAGGCAATGATTCACAGGCACAATTTGCCAATCACCACAGGTAGGGTCTTCATCACAGAAATAATCTGTAATCAGGAAGAGAGTGTTTCCTCTAAGATAAGCCCTAGATCAAACACCAATTTTCTCCTGATGGGAAACTTGAGCATTGTGAATGGGGGAGATGACTGCATAAACACATTGATTTCTATTCTTTATTGTTGCTACTGACTTCAGTTGAACTCAGGAGGCATGAATATCTTTGAAGTTCTGGAAGCTGCAGCTTCTTTTCAGCAGGTCTTGCTGTAACAATTGCTCCATAGGTGAGGAACCCTGCAGTGAAAACAGCTGGATTTTCACATGGTTGCATGAAATTTCTGACTGCAGTCCTTTACCATGTTTTTAATAGCAATAGAAAAACATTTCTATTTTTTAATAGAAAATAGAAGATAAAGTATACAGTAGTTAAAAAGCTGTCCCTCTACTGGACAAACATATTCAACTTCAATGCAATTCAGTATCCCCATTTCACAAATGGGTTACTGTGGCTTTGTGCAGTTTCAGTGAAATAGCAGGTTTAAATGGCAGGTTTAAAACCTCGTTAATGGCAGGTTTAAAATTTATAACATTCATATTTTACCTGGCTTTTTTCATTACAAAATGAATGACTAGCATCTTCAGCTGACAGTAAATCTTCAAATTAAACACAAGACATGGAGCAGTCCCCATAGAAATGGTATGTAACTATCAACAAAACCATAGGTACAACCACTCATCCATGGAACAGATTTAGTACAATAGGCTGAAGATTTTTATGAGCTACAAGTCTGTAGTTACAGTCAGTCATAACACATATTCACAGCCGAGTTAAGCAGCAGAGGCATAGTCAACTACAGTGACTTGCACTAAATTTTTAAGACTGGACTTTGAAAATTTAAAGATAGTTTTGCAGTGTTTCTCAGTCATGCAGGATCATGACTGGTAAGTAAGAATCACTGGATGGATCTTATCTATCTAGACACAATACTAGAATGCAATGTCAAACCAGATTCTGCCTTAATCTTGCAGATACTGTAAGACCGTCAGCAAACAAAACAAAACAAACAAAAAAAAAGGAGGAGCTACATGTTTCACCACTAGACAAGAGTAACTAGAAATAAAGGTAGTTGTAGCATAAAGGCAAGGAAAGAGCTGGATTGGGCTAGGCAGATAGACAGTGAACTTACAGAACCCTGTACAAATATAGATCAAATGGAGCACAATTCCCAAGGGGGAAGAAAAGTAACTTAGCCTCAAAAGAAGGCACCGCTATGGCCAAGAGACTGAAAGCAGGTTAGGTCAAAGACTCTATTAAGTGATTAAACCAAGCAAGTGGGATAGAGGCCCTGAATGTGAAGAAATCCTCACTAATATGAACAAACACATTATGTTTGCTGTGCAACTCCTGGACCCCTCAGCACAAGTTTCCCTAATAACATCAGTGACTTAAGAAGGCAGCAAAAAAAAAACAAAAGGAAGAGCAGTAAGTCTTAACTCTGTAAACTGTTCATTTCATCTTGTAATTAATGCCAGAAAAAGCAACAGGGACAAAACAAACCTCACTTACCTCTCAGGGAAGATATTAAGAGCATATTAAAAATAGAAGACTGGGATTTAACTCTAAAAGGAAAATATGCACAAATTATGAACCTAAATCCACCTTATTTGGTGAATATATAAGTTTAACTAGATTCTTCATTCAAGACTAGCTGAAGTTTAATTTCTTCTGATTTCCCATTTTTGTCTTCAAGGATAAAACCCTTTTTCTCTTCAGCAAACTTTACTTAGCATGTATACCAAGAAAAGTGGTATTTTCAGACTGCTTTGTTCAATATTCAAACCAAATCCCCCCATCTCTTCAACCCTAGAATTCAAGAAAAAGGCATACTCCAAAAAAACCCAGTATGCTTCAAAAGGAAGGAAACAAAATAAATAATATGACATGAAATTGGTAGAGTAAGACTAGTGCTAAGCTTCAACAACTCCAAAAGACTTTGCCCTAACTGAAGTTACTGAAAGTTCTCATCTTTAACTGATTTTTACTGAGTGCTAAGCTTCAACAACTCCAAAAGACCTTCCCCTAATTGAAGTTACTGCAAGTTTTCATCTTTAACTGATTTTTACTGGTAAGCAACTAGTTTGAAAACATACAGAAAGAGACTCTATGACAAACATTAGAAAGAGCAGTCCAGTTTCAAAAACCCTAGCATTTAGGGGTTCACTCTGTGCAAAAGGTAAATGTGCTGTTGTGTTTTGTCTGTGACAAATTTGTGGGCCCAGAGTTGTAGTAAAAATGCACACCAGCCTATGACCACCTCTATTAAGTCGTGGCTGACTGGCATTTCTATCTAGCAGAATATGTAACAATGTCCAGTGGAGGAAAGATTAAATAGGACAGCTTTTAATTAGAGATAAGGGAGACATTTTTAGTAACCATAAAAAAGACCCTCGAAATCACGTGTCTTTTCAAGCCTTGAAATCACAACCAGACCCCGGTCCCAAAAGCTCCTTTACATATTGAGGAAAAATGATGGTTTGTATTACACAGGAAGTTACAGAAGATAAGAACAGTACTCTTTTATAACCTTTAAAAATGCTATTTTGCATGTAGGAACAGAACAAAACTTACAGATCTTTCTAAACATTCTCAAGATGTACCTTCTTCCAACCTTCATAATTTTCACTTTCTTGGTAGAAAACAGAAGAGTGCAAGGATAGGAAGCAACTCTCTAAAAAATCCTCAAGAAGTAGTACCAAAAAATTGTAAAAAATTAAAATTCCTACTAACAAAGCTGACTGAGTGAAAGACTAAGACTCAGTTGTACTGTAGCTGGTGATTAAAATAATCTCATTAGGTATAAAACCATGTTTTTACAATGTATTTCATCATTTGCTGTCTCTTTGCCTCTGTGAGTGTATTGGCATCACACAATGAAAGCTGGTTCACCATTCGCTGTGACAATGCCCTCAGCTACAACACCGTATTTGTGACCTCAGTTTGTCACTGTAAGAACAATTAGTTGATCAGATACTAACAAGAAACTGTAAAATTCTTTCTTACAGTTTGAGCTGTATTCCTCCTTGTTTTGCATTCTTCTGATATCAGAAAAAATAATTGTGCCATGACATACACACACTGAGCACACCAATTCTCTTCTTTTTTTTTGTCATAACCACCACAGGATGCATGTGTTTCAGAGCATTTCTGTAGATGTGCCAGCATTTAGCAGAGGGAATTTAGCATATTAACATTACATATACACCCATTAGCAAGAAGGCCAGTTTCTGAGAAAATCACTTTCAGAGTTTTTCCCATCTGGCTTCAAACAGGCACTCAAGATACAGAACTGACAGCTCTGTCAAGAATTTTAGGTACATAACTTCACTAGTTGCATTCCCACGCATCATTATATTAAGCAATGCCGTCTGAAAGCTATAAAAAACTCTTCTTGCTTGGCAACATAGGACTTTTATCTTTTTCATTATATATATTTTAAGGATACCTTGAATAGTTTTCCAAAACAAGAAAGCTATGAAGCACTTAGCTTGATCTGCCTTTAAAACAGAGATTTGCACAGAGTGCCACAACACATACAGAGAACATAATATTAGGGGGAGGGGAAGGGGAGAAAAGCAAAAAAACTGATGAAAAACTGCCATGAGAATTCAGAGTGAACCGTACTAAAAATCTAGCTCTTCTTTGCAGAGAGGAAAAAATACATTTTAATCTGATCAGTGTGCCCTCATTTCTACACTTGTACATTACCAAGCAAAGACTTAAAAACTGGATCAGATTGATACCAAACTATTATCACTGGCCTATCATTCTAAAGGCGAAGAAGAATGCATGCAAAGCAAAAAATTATACACATACCATCATTCTAATTGACTAGGATAGTATTATCATCAGCAGAAATAATATAATAAAAGCACTGCCACGTGAGTAAGGACCAAAGAACCAATTAATGCAACAGCAGAATATACATAATTAATAACTCTGTGCAGCTGAAGACTGCCAATAATTTGGTGAAGAAAAATGAAAAGATGAAGTGAGTAATAGTAATGAACAGAAAGGCTTTATTTTAACTCCACAGTTTTTATTAATTTCTCAAGTCACTATCATCCCTAGCTACTAAGCAGTCAGCACAAAAAGTTTAAAATCCTATGTTCAAAAATGAACAGTTTTTGTCAAACAATTAGAAATAGTGTTCAATATGCCATAGAAAACTTCACCTAATCAGTATTCTAGGAAATACTTGTTCTGCTGCTCTAACAAACACAATTTGACTTGTCATCCTAGTGAAGGTATCAACCAGCACATTACCACCTACACCTCTTGCACAGAACTGACAGACCCAGAACTCAGAATACTACTTTTTAACAACTTGTACTCTGCAGGTGAGAAGAGAATCTGGTTTAAGAGAAATAACATATCAATACAGACAAATTATCTGTAAGAAATTATTTATCATAATAACTAGTGGTCTTGAGTCCAAACTTGAACACTTCAAGCCAAAAGATGCACTGGCCTACCCTCAAAAACAGCAGAAGTCAAATTTTTCAGTATTATTATGGAATAACAAACCTGGACACTCAGCTACCCACTAGTTCTGACCATAAGTTAATCAATTCCACAGGTTCCAATGTTTCCTTAATGTGTAAACCATACCCCTAATAAAAAAAAACTGCCTGCCATTTTTTATTCTTGAAACAGAAATGAAAGATTACTGCCCAGTCCTTCTCGTGCACACCACAGAAAATATTGTACTGTCAGCATTTTAATACTTCCAAAACAGACAACCTTTAAGTACCATGCGTCAAGAAAGACTTAGAACTGTTTTGCCACATGGATTTTAGTAGAACACAATATAAAATTCCAAACAGATCCTTCTTAGTTATTTCGTAAACTCTGTCTTGTGAATGTGTGCAGGGATACTGTGTATGTGTTGGAACAGAACTATCGAGACCTCAGTAATGTAAACTGTGACCCTGATTCTGCACTTGGGTAACACGAGCAATCCCTTTACATAACCACTAAAGCTGCTTTAAAGAAAATTCAGGTTACTAATGTACAGAGAAGCACATGGTAAGCCAAAGTACAAAAGAATCACACATGACTAAATTCTGAATTCGNAAAAGTCATCTACTCCAACTTCCCTGCCATGGGCCGGAACATGTTGATCACTAGATTATGTTGACCAATGCCCCGCCCAATCTTTTGAACACCTCCAATGATAGGGCATCCACAACCTCTCTGGGCAACCTGCTCCAGAGTCTCACCAGCCTCATCAAGAATGTCTTCCTTAAATCCAGTCTAAATCCATAAACCTTCTGTTTAAACTTGTCCTCAACTACATGCCCTGGTGAAACATCTCACTCCATTTTTCTTGTAAGCCCCTATTAATTACTGAATGGCTACAATAATGTTGCTCTGGAGCCTTCTCTTCTGCAGGCTGAACAACCCCTGATCTCTCAGTCTGTCTTCACAGCAAGGGTGTTCCTGCCCTTGTATCACTTCAATGGCCCTTCTGTGGACCCATTTCAATAGATCTGAGTCTGTGTTGTGCTGGGAGCACCTCAGCTGGATGCAATACTCCTGGTGAGGTCTCAGAAGAGNACACTCAGCTACCCACTAGTTCTGACCATAAGTTAATCAATTCCACAGGTTCCAATGTTTCCTTAATGTGTAAACCATACCCCTAATAAAAAAAAACTGCCTGCCATTTTTTATTCTTGAAACAGAAATGAAAGATTACTGCCCAGTCCTTCTCGTGCACACCACAGAAAATATTGTACTGTCAGCATTTTAATACTTCCAAAACAGACAACCTTTAAGTACCATGCGTCAAGAAAGACTTAGAACTGTTTTGCCACATGGATTTTAGTAGAACACAATATAAAATTCCAAACAGATCCTTCTTAGTTATTTCGTAAACTCTGTCTTGTGAATGTGTGCAGGGATACTGTGTATGTGTTGGAACAGAACTATCGAGACCTCAGTAATGTAAACTGTGACCCTGATTCTGCACTTGGGTAACACGAGCAATCCCTTTACATAACCACTAAAGCTGCTTTAAAGAAAATTCAGGTTACTAATGTACAGAGAAGCACATGGTAAGCCAAAGTACAAAAGAATCACACATGACTAAATTCTGAATTCGTATACAGTGCTGCACACTACCTCAACAGGTCAGCAACAGCCCCTACCAAATACGTAGTGATAACCAAAAAGCCTGTATGTATTTTTAAAGGAACATAAAAGATAAAAGAAAACCCAACCAACAACTAGTATTCATAGACTAATAGAATGGTTTGGTTTGGAAGGGACCTTTAAAAGTCATCTACTCCAACTTCCCTGCCATGGGCCGGAACATGTTGATCACTAGATTATGTTGACCAATGCCCCGCCCAATCTTTTGAACACCTCCAATGATAGGGCATCCACAACCTCTCTGGGCAACCTGCTCCAGAGTCTCACCAGCCTCATCAAGAATGTCTTCCTTAAATCCAGTCTAAATCCATAAACCTTCTGTTTAAACTTGTCCTCAACTACATGCCCTGGTGAAACATCTCACTCCATTTTTCTTGTAAGCCCCTATTAATTACTGAATGGCTACAATAATGTTGCTCTGGAGCCTTCTCTTCTGCAGGCTGAACAACCCCTGATCTCTCAGTCTGTCTTCACAGCAAGGGTGTTCCTGCCCTTGTATCACTTCAATGGCCCTTCTGTGGACCCATTTCAATAGATCTGAGTCTGTGTTGTGCTGGGAGCACCTCAGCTGGATGCAATACTCCTGGTGAGGTCTCAGAAGAGCAGAGTAGAGGGGGAGAATCACCTCCCTCAACCTGCTGGCCATGATTCTTTTTATACAGCCCAGGATACAGTTGGATTTCTGGGCTATGAGTGCACAGTGTTGGCTCACACCAATCACCAGCACCTCCAAGTTCTTTCCCTGCAAGGCTGCTTTGAATACATTCATTACCCCAGTTTTTGTTCATACCAGGGAATGATCTCACCCAGGAGCAGGACTTTGCACTTAGCATTATGAACCTCATGAAGTTCACATGGACCCTCTCCTCAAGCCTGTCAAGATGCCTCTGAATGACATCTCTTCCCTCTACCTTACTGACTGCACCACTCAGCGTGATGTCATCTCCAATATTGCTGACAGCGCATGCAATCTCACTGTCATGACATTAGTTGTGATGGTCCCAGTCCTTTTATAACAGTCACTACATAAAAGTATTAATATTCCTAAGTCTGTTTCATACTCTATTCACATTAGCTGTTCCCAAAATGCAACAGAAATATGCCAGGGACAGGTAACATGAAGGATGGCAAGCAAGAACTTCCATGGA
Source organism: Platysteira castanea (assembly GCA_013397175.1). Classification (NCBI taxonomy): domain Eukaryota; kingdom Metazoa; phylum Chordata; class Aves; order Passeriformes; genus Platysteira; species Platysteira castanea. The sequence continues at coordinate 113,877 of VYXC01009320.1, forward strand.
ATGAGTGAGAAATTACATGCGATACAGTTTAAAATAAAACCAATAAAGGCCACACCCTTGTTTAGCATTTCTCACAATGGAAAAGGGGATATGCATTAAAAATCACAAGATAATGGATATCCTGATTTTAAAAAACATGAATACATACCACTTTTCCCTCAAGTGGTAGAAAATTAGGTATCAGGCAAGTACACAGACTAAATTTACAGGTTCACTAAGCAGGATATCTCGTAAGTAAGAAAAAATAATTTTTGAGGGGGCAAGATAAATTCTAAGTCCTGACGTGAGGCATAAGTTTCCAGCAAACAGGTTAACTAAAAGATTCCACCTCTATGCTTTCATCCAAGGTGCCAAAGACTGGGCACACAACAAATAAATTTTCTGATCCACTACCGTAACTCCTATATTCCTGGCATCTGAATCACAAACAAAACTAAAAAGTAGACTTGGCCAAAAAAGTCTTATTATGAATCCAACATGAACCATGCACAGAGCATGAATAGATCAATCTGAGGAAACGCACACAAACAAAAGAAAACCAAACACCCCCACCAAGCATTAATCTTCAAGATTCCTAAGGAAAGCAAAGGTCAATCTTATCTCCAATACAGGCAAGGAGGAGAACACCAGGAACTAAAGGCCTGTCAACCTCAGTCTCTGGATGGAACAACTAATTCTGGAAACCATTTCTAGGCATGTGAAGAACAAGATCACTTCCTGTAGTTAGCAGAGATTCACGAGGGGGAAGTTAAGTCACACTTGACCTATAAGCTCCAGAGGTTCCTCCCAGCTTCAACTTAATTCTACAGTGAAATGACTGGTTTGGTAGACAAGACGAAATTAACAGACAAGGTCTGCCCTGACTTCAGGGAGGCCTTTGGCATTGTGTCCCATAAGGTCCTCATAGCCAAGCTGGTGATGCTGAGTGCAGACAGAGAGGTGGGCTGAAAACTGACTGAATGACTGGTAAATAGAAACAAGTCTAGGTAGAGGCTAGTAACTAGAGCATACCTTAGGGGCAAATACTGAGCCCAGTTTTGTTCAACATCTTCATCAATGATCTAAGTGGCGACAGGTGCACCCTCAGCAAGTCTGCAGAGGACTCAAAACTGAGAAGCGTGGTTGGTACACCACAGGGTTGTGTTGCCATCCAGAGGGATTTGGACAGGCTGGAGAAATGGTCTGACAGGAACCACGTGAAGTTCAATAAGAGGAAGTGGTATGTCCTGCACTAGAGAAGAACAACACTAAGCACCAGTGCAAGGTGGATGCTGTCCAGCTGGAAAAAAACCTTTGTGAAAAAGAACCTGAGGCTCCTGGTGGACACCAAGTTGATCATGAGCCATCCTGGGCTGCACTAGGAGGACTGTTGCCCACAGGCTGAGGAAAACGATCCTTCCCCTGTACTCAACAATGGTGAGGCCCCATTGGAGTAGGATACTCAGTGCTGGGCTCCACAGTCTAAGAGTCATGGAGGTACTGCAAAGAATACAGCAAAGGCCACGAAGATGATGAAGGAATTGGAGCACCTCACATATGAGAAAAACCCAAGAGAGTTTTTTTAGCTCCTTACTATAAAGACTGAGCCAGGCTCTTTACGGTGATGCCCACTTACACAACAAGAGGAAACAGGCACAAAATGAAACGTGGAAGGCTCTGTCTGAACACAAGAAAACATTTAAGTACTTTGGGGGTGGCCAAGAACTGACACGGGGTTTCCAGGAAGGTGGTGGAATCTGCATCCTCACAGATGTTCAGGTGCTGTCTAGACACGGTCCTGAGCAACTGGGTTTAGATGTCCCTGCTTGAGCAGAGGGATGAGTCAGGTATACTCCAGAGGTTCCTCTCAGCTTCAGCTACTCTGTGATTATGTTGCTGGAACTTGTGATAATATAAATGTCATTCTTTTTCTGTACATAATATTGCTTCTGGAAGAGAAGTGAACAATGTAAATTGGGAATTCATACATGGCCATGTAAACAAATACCAATATAGAGGGTATATTTATAGAATCGATTGTTTTATATGTTACACTCATATATACATGTGGAAGAGGGCATTAATATCCAATATACATCTATTTTTACAAAGAAATAAGTAAATATAATCTTTAAATCAGTATTAATACCTTAATTGTATATCTAATCTAAAAAGTAACCACTCTTCTGTAAGTATTTTTCAGGCTTATAATTTTTTTTAACTCTAATTGAAGAGACAGCGATGAACATTTACAGAAAATTGGCTACTACAGCAATGTACCACAAGTAAGAGAATATTTTGCCCACTCCTTTTTAAGGTACAGAAAGGTAATACAGAAAACATATGCAGATATGCAATTACACACAGAATATTGAAAGAAACAATGTAGTCACCTACTGCACTTGTAAGACATTACAAGGAGATTTGAGAAGATTATAAGGAGATGGCAGGTTGTTCTTCCATTACACTGCAATTTTAAAAATATTCGATACTTCTGTATACCTTGCAAACAGAATAAATTCTTTATTCAGCAATTAGTTTTGTGAACTGAATCTTTAAGGAAAACCATGAACTTCAAGTCTACAGGATTAATATTTCAGAGACTTTCAAAACAAACTGAGAAAGCAAATTCAAGTTCCAACTCAAATTACACTCAAACTGATACTCAACCTGTTGTCTGGGCAAAAAGGCAGGAGGGAAAATGATGGTTTAGCATATGTAGAGGCACACACCTGCATTAAAACCCTCTTTCACATTATAAAGCAAGTAAATTGCACTATGACATTTTTTGCAGTTGCTTTCTTGCAAGCTCAGTTAAAAACGACAGTTTAAAACTTCTTCATATGGGATGCAAAACACCATTGCATTAGGAGATGGGGCTGAAGTTAGAAAGAACCTCCATCACCCTAATATACACCAGAAACGTTGTATGTTGCAGGGCTCACAAAACTCAAGACAAGTAACAGAGCAATGTCATTCCCAAACCAGGTCACAGAAGGACCATGGGTATGTATGGTACAAGCTGGAAATGAAAGGGGATGAAAGGTGTTTTTATTAGTTTCTCATATGCTGAAGAGCCAGCAGTAAAATATGTACTGATGCATAGTCTGGCTGAAGAAAATTTTAAAGACAGCTGCTTTGTAGGCTGTCTTCAGAACCGTCTTCCATTCTGCACATATAGTCTGTATATTGAAAAGTTAACCTTATCATCTTACATTATTTCACTTCGTTTTCAAATTACTTATCTCCTTCAATAGACAGTCATACCTGGTTATATACCTACTGTACCACTGACCATTCAAACTTTGGGACTTGTACACTTGGTAACATTCTTTTTAGAAACCTCAGAAACTCAAAACTGATTCAACTTTTTTTGTATACTTATACTATCAGTCATTTACCCTGTTAGGCTAATGAGTTATTATAATTTTGCATATCAGAATCTCGTAAGTTTTGTGTCTAAAATTACCCAGTTTTACAAAGTATCAAGTTTAAATACTTCAAAAAAAATCAACTGTTATGCAATTCAGAGTATCTTTAGTCTGTTCCATAGACATACTCCATCTTCTCAAAATGTGAATTTTACACCGAAGTGAAATTCTAGATTTACTTAGGTGCAAGCAGGCTGGTATCAATCATGTTTTTCTAGTTCTGTCTATGAGTCATGTATACTTAAAATATACAATTTATTTTCTATGTTTATTTTACTCACCCAATCATTAAGTAACAAACTGAATCTTATCCCAATAAGACATAAAGTAAAGATAAAGTAAGAACAACTGAGTCAGTGTTTCACAATTCTTTCTAAAAATTTGATCCTGGCTGACACTGCTGTGTTCTATATACAATTCCTTACGCATTTGAAGGGTTACTATAAATCAACAAAATGATGTTATTATACTGTGACATAGATATAGATATCTATGTCTAAAGATACAACGAGACTTGCACACATGTAGCAAGTTTTAACTGGCAAGAGGTACACAGGAAGCAAGATTATATGCCATCATAGAAAAACATCCCAAAATTGAGTAAGTGTCTCACAAAATTCATTACCCAACCAGCTTACAAAATTAAAGATGGCAGGAGCTCAGATACAAGTACAGAGAATCACCAGCCCAATGAGCTTAACCACCACAAATGCTCATGAGCACACTGTCCCCTGGTCCTGCTGAAAAGCCAGCTCACAAACACCTCCAAATAGTATGAAGGTTGCTCATAGTGCATATACAGCCGGGTTCCAACAGTTACAGCAGCTCAGCTAACATGCAACCTCTCTTTAGGACAACAGAATTCAACTGTCTCGATCAAATTTATCTAGTGTCTGTAAGTACCCTGGCTTGTCGCAAACTTTATACCTTAGTTTGAACTCCTTGCTTTAACACGAACTAATACAGGTTTATTCTCTCTCAGAAGAAAAACCACACACATTACCTTCTGAGGGGTCAAAACCCGCTGCCTGAACTTTTCAATTGTATCTTGACCTGCAGCTGCCCACGCACTAGCAAATGCTTCAGCTTTGTCTTGATCCAGGTGAATGCTTTGTAGCTGCTGTTGCAGTGAAGCAGGCTTCAAATTGTGATAGACTGCCTGTTAAAGGAAAAATAACTGCTGTTGCTGAGAGCTGTTCTACAAGTCATACCAGGTATGTTCTAGCACAAATGGCCACTGTGTCCACATAAGATTATTACTAGCAGCTCCACTGGGGGAACGACATGCATCCTGGTCATCTTAACCCTCTTACTTGGGAGACAGAAAACTGTAACTATCTCAAAATGCAGTGTTACAAATTATTCTTCTCAAGATAGACAAACTACCAAAAAAAATGTAGACACAAGCCAGATCTGAGTATATGTACAGGTTCTCACTGTACATAATGGCAAAGCAGTTATCAGTGAAAGAAAACTGGGCTTTGAAGCCAGTTGTAACCATCAAGAAAGGAATTTTTCCTAATTCACACTATTCAAGCAAACCTAAACTACAAGGTAATCTTCTGAAAAACCAAGAACAGTTTGCCTAAACTGAGTGAGTTAGATATAAGCTCCCTATTAGTGCCAGTTTTTCTGTGGAAGACACTCTGTATCATTCTTCACTTTCAAAACAGGACTGTGTCACCACCAGGTCAGGGCAAAAAAAAGAAACAACCTATGAGGCAAAGACTGTACAGCAGTCTTTTTATCTACAATGCCTCCATAGACCAAAGGGCTGTTAAAACAGTTACGGTCTGACAGAACAAGCTGCTGCTCCAAGAATTGTAGCTATCAGCAGGAAAACAAAGAGTGCTCATACAACATGTAGTCCATCTGGGACTCTTCTTTTTTTGGCAGATATTAATATTCTTCCCTCTCTCTTTTTTTTAATGCAAAAACTGTAAGAAGAAAATTAACTGCTATTTCTGCTCATCTTCAACAATTATAATATAAATTTAGCAGTCTGAGGAAATCAGGACACAGCAGGAAATCAGGACAATAAACAGGTAGTTCTGCTGTTTTGCTGAGATGAAAATTAAAAACTCCAGTCCAGAGGTGACCTCAAGTTTCATTTTGATTTTTTGGTGGATGGGAGCCATGAGGAGGACTGTTTGTTTTATTTCTAATGCAGTGGAATGTGGTAAGTGAACTGACATTGGTAAGAAAGGACCAGATTTAAATCCCACAACAGACCATCACTACACATGCCCTCTGCACAAGGCTACACTTTCTATATTTGCATGAAATGGATGGATAACATCATGGGCTTGACAATTTTTAAAACAGTTACCCTATTTACCAGTAGTACAAGAGCTTCCCAACCTTAGTAGAGGTAGACCGTGGAATCAGAAAACCTTCTGTTAACAAGGTGACTGCACCATGCTACACCATGCAGTCATCCACTCATACAAATACTAGAGCTATATTAGGTGTGTCCGTTCACTTCAGTACAGACTGCTTCTCTGCATGAAAATTTTCCACAATTGACTCTTAAAGTAACTTAAGCTGTGATCAATAATGTTATCTAGTATTTTCCTCACAAGAACTTAAAAAATGCATGGCTGGCTTGCTTACAATGAATACGAGAGAATACTCATACGTATCTCATAATTATCAACAGTTCCCTTGGAGTCATGCAGACCTCACTTCTACTATTAACATTTACATTAGCTGAAAAACCACTCCACAAGGCATCTAGTCCCATCTAAATGAGAGAGGCATGAAACCAAAAGCAGTAAAATCATGACCCCAAAACATGCATGATATACTACAGATATGTTTTCACTAATTCCTTTTTAACTTCACTGTCCTATTTTTTAAATCTATAGTTGGATAAAAAATACGTTTATCAATGCATAATGATGAAAACAAAAATACCTGTTCCAAAATGAATGATATAGTTTCAAGAACCAGGTGAAGATCCTGTTTTTCCAGTGAAAAAGCTATTTGAAGTTTTTCTTCCTCCTCTTCACTGAAGGTACTTTCAGCCTGAAGCACAAAAATGGTTAGTCCTGACATTTCATTTAAGGACCAAGAACATACTTGTCGTAAGTAAGAACTTTCTCCCCATCTTTATAAACACAGTGGCCATCCAGTTGTTTCTAAATAGAAATTACAAAGCAAAGCTCTTTTCAAATAGAAAATGCAATTCCTCTCACTGAAAATCAACATTAAAAGGCAACACAGTACCACAGGATTACTTGACATACATCATAAGAAAATGCTTTCTTTTTGTACCTCACAGACACTACAGAAATATTCTTCTTTCAATTATCAGATCATCTCCAACAACCTTTTATAAAAAAAAATAAGACAAGGGCAAAGTGCATTACTTAAATCACACCCCAGAAAACAAAAGACAAAACTGTAGTTAAGTTAGTTATGTATGCTTCTTCCATTCTGGATACCCTTCTAAATATCACCCATGCTGTTGCAAATGAAATAAAGGCCTAATGTATATTTATTTTGGAAGTCAGATTTGAGTCTATAGCCTGCTGTGTTACTAAAGACTATTGAGAATGTGCTGTACTTTTAAAATACAGCAGTTGTACCTATTATACTAAAGCAAATTAAATAGTAATTTAAAACGCATATATTGCTTTCTTTTAGAAGCTAATGACTAACAAATCTGTAATACAGACATCAAAACACCACATTTAGACCACTTAGTAATCCAAAACTGCAAAGCTACATAAGCAAAACAATTTAGCTGTTCAAATAAAAAAATGAGGCAATTACACAAAACTTTCAATGATCACAACGTTTATAACAAGAGTATCAAAAAGGAAGCATTATTTGAATCATTAGCTGTTAAAAGGAAACACAGAGCTCTCAGTGTCTGCTTTGTTAAGGCAGTGAAGTTCATTTCAAGTTTCCAGCAATTTAACTAGTTACTTAGTTAGGTACTTCAGAAAGGTCAGCAGAACTATTCGTGAGATTGAGTGGGCTGAATTAAAATAACCACTTCAGCTCATGTAAATGCTGATTAAAACTGTGAAGAGCTACTAAAATGCTATGGAGTAGTAAAAAAGAACAAACCAAACTAACAAAAAATTGGTGATGCATTCCACTTACCAAAGAGTTAATATCCATGCAAAACAACTGAGAAAACTGTCTGCCAGTCTTATACTTACAATCTGTAATATATTTGCATTTTTTCCATGCTGCTCCTATAATATTTTACCATTTCATCAGTATGTATATGTGTACAGAAAACAAACTGTATGTTTCTTTTTATACCTTTTTCTGGACACAAAACAAGGGAATAAACAAAATCTGACACTGAAAGACAATGAAACTAACAAAATAATATCTGGTGTAAGACTCATTTTACAGTTTCCCTCGCAATATTTACTACAAAGTTTAGAGTTAGCCTGCACTTGACATTTTGGCACTGTGCAATGAAACTGACTACTGATTTGCTTTCTTAATTCTGCAGTTATAAACATCTTCTGCAAAGGTGACAGACATTTTCACTAAAAGCTCTGGACTTGACTTTTATCCTCAATTCCACAGGTGTCTTTAGTTGATGGACATGCAGAAATGCAGAAACATAAATAAAACATTCATTTAGTGTTTCCCTTGTGTTGTAAAATCTGGAACATGTAAAATTTTCTTAAGCAAAGATGTTCTTCGATGTTTGAATACTTTCAAGCCTAATCATCAAGAAAGGTGAATTAATCCCTGGAACAGAGAGCAGCTAACAAGCTCTAAGTGATGTGCAGGTTTTAGAAAGACAAATTTCTTCTTGGAAGAATTGCGTTGTTAAAGGTTTAGGGCTTGACATGTGTCAGTGACCTCAGACCTAGGGGGAGGTTAACAAAACTCGGGAAGAAGGATGTACCACTGATAGTGAACACAAAGAGTGCAGAATTTATGGGCCTCAGGGACATCTGGCAGAACTCCCAAGATAAAGGAGAAACCAATAAAGCCAATTCAGCAACTGTGCTGAAATCAGCTCCAACTGGGTAAAAGGTAATTCCTGCAGGGTGACCCATGACCACTGATTCACGGACCACCAAACCACGAAGCCCACTGACTCAAAAGAAGATAAAGAGGGAGCATACAAACTAATTAGCATGGGAAGCAAGAGAATGATTAACCGGTAGAATATAGAATATTAATTAATAAGAACTATGCAACTTGTTGCCAATGAACACTAAAGCCTTTGTTCGCTAAAATGTATAAATGGTAAAAAGTTTTGATGGTTGGGGTGCTTGCCTTGAGGAATACCACTGAACATCAGGCCTGCACAATCCTGAAATAAATAATCGATGTCTCGCTCGAGTGTGTAATCATTGGCTTTTTGCAAATCGAGCACCAAACCCAATTTTCGTGGACAACAAAAGGGCAGAGGCGGAGTTTGTGCAAAAAGCCCAACTCGCGCGTCCTCTGACACCGCTCTCGGAGGCACCAGCACCTGGGGGCAGTGGTGTATCACTCGTTCTCCTGCCATTCACCTTCTCGCGCCATTCGCTATCGACTTTTATTTCATCCCCCCGAAACAGTTCTGAAGAATTAGTGGTAAATAAAATTAAAAACTAAAATCCTTTAAAAAGGGGGGATTTTTTAGGGTCCGTAGGCGCGCTGCCCAAGCTCCGGCCCGGCCAGGCCAGGCCCGGCCCGGCCAGGCCCGGCCCGGCCCTGCGCCCTCCCA
>VYXC01009321.1:0-47006 GCA_013397175.1 Platysteira castanea
AGAAGGCTCTGAGGTAGGGGCCGAGTCCGCGGCAAGACGCGGGCTGCCGAGTGCCAGTACAGTCACGCAAGCTGGAGGCCGCATGGTCTCGTGATGGTGGCCATTGTCTGCCACCAGAGAAAGAACGGGACCCAGCACATGATTTTCAAGGGCTTCCGTGATCATATAATATTCACGGAAATATTCTTCCATTGGCACATGTTTCAATTGAGACATTAACTCTGTTCAAACATCCTCCTAGAAGGTTTTTATAAGAATTAAGTCCCAAGAAACATAGAAAAAGTTTTTAAACAGCCAGTGAAGGAAGTGTTTTAATTCTTTTTTAGCCTGAGTGAAGCTAAAATTCACATATAGCTTTTCAAGGATGTTTTCGAGTTTAAAATAAATTTCCCTTTGTGGCTCAGATAGCCATGATTCCACAGTTCCTCCATAGTCTGAGAGGGAACAGCAGAACAAAGGCAAGGAGAGAGACCCAGGGAATTCTACTCACTGATTCTTTGTGGATCTTCAGAATTCTTTGCTGTTCCTTTACTCACTGTCTCCAGGGATGATCACTAGCGTTGCCTGGTATTCTCCACCATTTGCTGCAGTCCAGGTTTCCTGCAACCTTCCTGTAGACAGTGGTGCCCGTGAAAAGAAATAGGGAAAGGTCTTTGCGTAGTTGTTTCAGAGATGTTTATTTCCAGCCCTGCGTGGCTCCGAGCCTGGGCACCAAAGACTCGTGCACAAAGGCTGAAGACTTATGGGAAAACCAACCTGAAGCAGAGAGTTCTCAGGGCAGAGAGACATTCAAAATGGCCAGCAGGAGAAACAGGACCTGGGGTACATTAGCATCAGGAGAGGGAAACCTCGTGTCCAGGGCATGCTTCCACCCCAGGGTCCACTCTTCCCAGGGGGAGGGGGAGAGCCTCGCAGGGGTGGAACCCCCACACATTGTACTCTTTTTGTAGTCATGGGTGTTCAGGATTTAACTTTTGCTGTATTTATGAAGATGTTCTGACCAGACAGGGAATAAAATATTCACTAGACTGAGATAATTAAGGGTATATATAATGGTTAGGTCTTGTGTTTTTCTTTTTTAATTATTTGTTTTATTTTCCAGCTAAACCTGATAAAGAGAAAACCAGAGTTTACCTGGGGATTATGATAACTTTGCATGAAGTAATTTGACAGTTCTGGAGCTCGTTGGGAGGCTGTAGCTCTCTGCCCAGTGGTGAGGGGTCTAGCACCACAAAACTCCAATGCCCCTGTGCCAGCAGGGCTGGTCTCTCCCCAGGGATCCCAAATCCCACTCTCCTCCTGTCCATCCCTGCCAAGAGGGAAGCAGAGATGAGACTTCACATCCCACAAGGAAGCATACATGCCATGGAGCCAAGGTGGATGGAAAGGCCACGTTGGTGTGTAATGAGGATATTCATAAAGTAGCTGGTGCTGCTGTCAGGCTGCCAGGGATGTGGCAGCCCTGGACACGCAGTTTGCAGGGTTCCCGGAGGACCTGAGGATCTTTGAGCTGCAGCCCTTCTGCTATTTGATTTTCAGGGGCAGGAAGGGTTGAAACAGGCTGGCAGGTTCACTGCATTTCTTCATAGAGCTCCTGTCTTTCCCTGGGTCATTTTCATGAAGTTGTATTTATTATTTATGCCAATTTCCTTTAACAAGGAACTTCCCATCCTTCTAGTTACATGCACCTTAAACAATATATGGACAATATAAAAATACTGATATATACGGGTATAATGTTATATATTATTNCCCCTTTCTAAATGTGCCCCGGGCAGAAGCTGACCCTTTTTCATCACTGGACTGCTTCGAACTGGTTTGGTAATAAACTCTTCGGAACTCCATACGGGGGCGGCCTCTAACTCTTTACCTTTAGTGATGCCTGAGCTAGCTAGCTCAGTGTGAGCATGGCTGCGTGTTTCCATTGCATGGATGAGAGAGCTGGCTTGCAAGTGTGCAAAATACCACTGCCGGGGGTTCCACTCCAAGGAACGCCTCAGGAACAAAGCAGCAGCATCTCCATCAACACCCACACGGCGATAGGGAGCAGCCTCAGGTGGCAGTAAGCACATTGGCACAAAAGGGAAGATACGCTTCTGAGCACAGGGGATGTGGAGAAGATACTCAGTGTTCATTATTGTGTCTGAGAAATAAATCAAGAGATATTTCAGGGGAAAAAGTCCCACTATGGCCTGATAAACTAAAGCATATTATAGCAAGTCCCCAGCAACTGCATCCAGAGAGCAGATGCACACCTAAACAGCTTTTGAGATAAGATAATAATCACTAATTTTACCACCTAGATTAGTCCCTATTTAGGTAAATAAAGGTTACTTTCCAGGGCTTTTTCTCCCCAGTGACCTGTGTTTTATTGTGTAACATGACCCAGTAAAACTAGTTATTATGGTGGTCGTTGCACCAACATCTGATAAATACTTGCAGCAAAATGCCACTTTCCAGATGCAGAGGTTTAAGACATAAAAACTGTAGGTATGTGGGAAGTTAAAATTAAAAGCCGATGACAGCAGTCTTTTTAGAAATTATTCAACAGCCTGTACTGCTCTTACATTTTTTCTGAAGTAAGTCACCTTTGCCATATGCTCATTTAGGGCCTTCTCCTTCTTCTTCTTTTGCCTCTTCTTACTATTTCCTACTGAGTTTGTATTTTATGAAAGCTGAAGATGGGTATTGGCAGATTGCTGGGGAGGTAGAGGTCAGGCTTGGTAGGACACAGCACCCAAAGGCCTTTCCTGGCTTCATTTAAAAGTTTAGTAATGAGTGTAGAGTATGGGTTAAACCCGGGTTAAATAAGTATGTCATCTTGATTTCTGCTGTTAAATAAATAAAAGCACCTTATTCTTCAGAGAAAAGAAAGCACAGAAGAACAGCATCTCTGTACAGGATTGTTATACTGTAATGAATGCTTGCCAAAGTCCCCAGCTACAGAGAGGGCACCTCGGTGGCTATGCAAATCAGACAGAACCCTCAGCTTCACATTCTGCATACCAGAGTGGGAGATTTCCAGGCTCTCCACCTAGCTCATGGGGGCTCTGCAGAGACCTTTCACATCACACTTGGTCCCTCTATGAAGTTTGTGGGTTGCTATGACAGCAAGGGTAGCTCGAAGAACCTTCACCAGCCTGTAGACCCTTTCAAAACCTTGAACTCCAGTGCCAAAAACATGGATATGGAAGAGTTTAAGGATTTTGAACACCTTTTTGAATTAGATAGCCCTGATGCAAGGGACTGATTGCTACAAGTGAGAAGGAACTTATGCCATATCCGAAATAAAAAAGAACAGAAGAAAAACGACAAAAGGGATCTGAGTCATTTAGGACATAAAGAACCGTGGAATTAGTTCCTAATACTGGAAATGCCATTAGATATGCTACTAGGGAAAATGGAGGACTAAATTTAATGACATCTGTTTTTAGTATCTGATACCTAGCAAACACTAAAGCTCCTTAACAGTTGATCTTAAAAATAATAACTAGAAATAGTAAAACGTAGAGTCTGATTTCCACTTTCTAGAGCTCCTGTTCAATCTGTACAGAAACCTGACTGGAAGCTAGAAAAGTAAAATATTGCTATTATTAAATCAGCCTCTAAAAGGCACCAGTAGACATTACAGATGATGCTCAATAAAAGAGTGTATACCTACAAGAAAATTCCAACAATCTTTTTCAAATGAAAACTCAAGATTAAACCTCTAGGTAACCTTTCTCAGGTTAAACCAACAGTCAGTCTTATGATTTTACTCAGAAACCCTTACAGCTTCTTTTCTCATGTACAATAACTTTATTATACTTGTGTCAGATCTCTCTTGAAAATCAATTGTCAAGGAAGCATCTCGCTGAATCTTAGTGTGGTTGATCTTTCCATCAAGAAATATTTCATTTCTTGTCCTCGGTATTCATATGAGAGGGTTGTTTAGCTACCTCACTCCCCTGGGAAAGATTCCATCTTATTACTATCTTATATTTATGCCTGTCAATCTTATATACATAGGTTCTTGCCACTGCATTGTTCCTTACCTTAAATAGCATTTCTCTATGCCCCATTTGTAAAAAATCTCCTTTAGTCTTCGTTTTCTCTCCTAAAGGCATTGAGCTCCTTTCTGCCATATTTCGCTGAGTTGTGTACCTTGCTGGTGGTTCAGTTTCAACCCCTGCTTTTCTGATACCAAAAAAACTTTTTTTTTTTGCTGGTGTGTCGTTCCTAGTCAATGTAACATTATGTGTTCTGGCCAAAGTTCCTGTCACTGATATCTCAGCAGCTGACCTTCATTCTGACCATACATTTAATGATAGTTATATTGCAATCAGCCCCAACATCATACGGTGCTTCTGAAATGGTGTTGTGATCCTCATCTGTACTGATGATGCCTCCCGTCTTAGTGATATTGTTGGATTTGATTACCGCAGTGCTAGACATTTGTATCAAGTGTGTCTGTGCGTGTGCATGCCTGTGAGCAAGTGCAAATGCCCGCTTGTCTGTATACGTAGAAAAAGAAAAGACTTTTTTTTCTTTTCTTTTCTTTTTTTTTTTACAAGGATTTCCAGTGCAAAACTCCAGAGTGAATGGCATTTTTCAGTGGGGCTTATAGATTAAATAGTTTAGTCCTGTGAGATTTCATACTTACTGTCCCTTAAATACCCTAAACTTAAAAAAAAGGAGTGGAGCAATTTCTTTTGCATTTATAAGTGCAAGCCATTACTTGTAAGGAAAGGACTAAATCTGCCTGACCAATTTGTCTGGACCAATTTAACTGAAGGTGTGTTTGTGTCATTAAATTCATATTGCATGCTCAATACTTTTCTCATATTTTCTTGATAAGAGTAACTTGTGAAATTTCATATGGTGCAAAAAGTACAGTATCTATCTGCTAGAAGAACTGAATTTCTACAAGCAAAACCAACACATGGTTTCCTGGGAGAACAGGGAATTGGTTCACTTCTTGCTCTGTTGTTGGATAAGATGTAAAGTTAAATTTCAAGGTGAAGAATCACCCGAGAGTTTGCTCAGACTCCCTTGATACATGGGATATCTTTGATGCTACTGCACAGGTTCTTCTGTACTTTTTTACAGGAGAGTTGATAAATGCATTAAATGCTTAAAATATTTATTGGTTTGGGGACAGGATACAACATTACAAGAAATGAGATCATTCTCTACAGTGCTACAACACATGAAAATTGAAACTGTATTTTTCCCCACTCTCAGAAGCATTATGCAAGTGACAATTTTCCTGTGAAGAATTAAAGTAGGGAAACGCTTTGCCAATTGAAAGCTGCAGGATTTCAGAACAAGTTAATATTTATTCTGTTTTAAAATAAGTCATTGTGCAAACTGAGGAAACAATATTGCTAGCCATTTTCTCTTCAGTACCTTCCAATTTAATGTCAGCTGCTAGGTAAGATTTAACAATATACGTCAATTTGACTACATCAAACTCAATGTCAAGAGACTTACTTCCCTGTCAATAGAGGAATGAAAGTTTTGTGCATGTGGAAAGGGGGTGGTAGAATTGTTCTGGATGCAGGCTGTGTGCAGTAACACAGTGTTTAATTATTTAAGTGAATTGAGGAAAGATGCTGAATGTACAGATGTAGATACCTGTTTGCAGCAGAGCATGTGCAAGGTGACCTCTGCAAGTGCATCTCCAGCTGCACTGGGACACTCCTGGGGGCTGGTCGCTCAATCTCCATGTGCATTTAACCCTCCAGCTCAGCTAATGTGTCACCAAAGATGAGACAGCTAATGCTTTTCATCAATGCACACAGACTGTTGGGGTTGTCGTCACCGTGTGCAGGCATCACATCCAACTCCAGCTGTGCTTCAACCGTGAAAGAGACATTACCCATTTTGTAAGCTGTCAACTTGCCCATCCTGGGCTGGGAGAAACACACAAGCTCATGCCAGTGCTGTCCAGCAGAGCTGCGGCGCAATCACAGGAGAGCCGTGCTGGCCAACAGAAAGGGAATACATTAGAGATGGGGTCCAGGTCAGGATGTCCTGGGCTTTAAAAGGGAAAACACCAAGAGACCCTTATCCATTGCTGTAGAGTTTGCATTCACACCAAAATGTAATTTAGCTGAATCAGTTTCATTTTTCCAGTGTGGAAAATTGTAAGTT
This sequence comes from Platysteira castanea, assembly GCA_013397175.1. Classification (NCBI taxonomy): domain Eukaryota; kingdom Metazoa; phylum Chordata; class Aves; order Passeriformes; genus Platysteira; species Platysteira castanea. Next base: position 6,136 of record VYXC01009321.1, read on the forward strand.
TTGTGTGTTTGCATGCACAGATGTGTAAACACAGTCACAAAGGGTGATCAGGGACTGTGAGAAGGTAGGTATCATAAAATACACAGTAGCAGTAACAGCACATTGTCATCAGAAAGATCAGGATATCTAAATTTTTCTCCTGTTACACTATTTCCAGCTGATAAGCTCCCTGTTTTCAGTAGAAATTTGAATAATTTCTAGGTTCCTGATCTCACACTGGGATAGTTAATTTTAATCCTGTTTTGTAGTATCAATCTCACTTATTTTCATAATTTTTCCTCTGTGATGCTCTGATTGACATTCACTTCACAGCCCTGTTTTCTGTGCCATGGTAAGAGAATGAATTCATATCTGCTCTGAAATGTATTGATAGGAGGCCACACTGGCAAATCTATGCCTGTAGTTTTCTTTGTAGAGATACATTGTTTTATCTCCCTTCTGGCTAGTTTAAAGCATGCCTTGAAATTTTACTCACTCTTATTTTCACCATTCTAATAGCTTCCTATGTGGTGCACTATTAAATAATATATAATTATCACATTTTACTGTTTTACTAAATATTTAATCAAGTTCATTTAAAAAAAAAATCTTAGTAAAGCAGGATAATCGTGATTCACCTTCCTAAAGTATCTGTTGCGTGGTTTTCTGTCTAAAGCCTTCCATAATATTGAAATGAGTCTAAGAGTCCTATTGTTCAAGTCCCTTTTCTTTGGTCTTCAGTGGCAAAGTCTATGTATGCTGTTCTGCAGCCATGCAGCATTACTTTTACTGGTAAGATTTATAGAAACTCCTCATTTCTAAACCCGCACTTCTACGTGCCAAGCCTTTAACTGCAATGGGTGGTGATCGACCTTCCCCCCTCCCCCCCACAACTCTTCTCCTTGTTTTGGATGCATTATATGATATAAGTTTTAGTTTAACTGCAGCTGTGGTGAGCTCTGCTCCCAAATCTTCATTTCCATTGCATCTTGTTCTTACCTCACTGCTCAACCTCTTCTTTCTATTAAAACTAGAGCAAACTATCTAAATTTGAAGACTTATTTCTCTGGTCTCTTCCTTATGTAACTGCAAAGCAAGGCTACTACTCCACTCTTTTTTCCTTATTACTTTCATGATTACTTCCCTTTTCATAGTTCATTCCTTATTTTCTCTGTAACTTACAGCTAAACCTGAATTTTGAGCCCCAAAATGTGCCTATTAGTATTTTTCTTCCTTTTTTTCTTATTTGTTTACTTCTAATAGCTTTTTGAAAATGACAGCATATCCAGCCATTTCTAAGGTCTTTCTAGAATATTCTCTCTTTTCTCATTTTCAATATTTTTATATCTTTTATTCAAGAATATTTCTGGATTTCACATGTTTAATGTCTTCATTATTTCATACTTTCTCAAGAACTTGTTTAGTTTATTTTGCAGGTCTTCTTTTTAAATTAACAATGTTTTAGACTTATTTTTATATAACTCTTCATTCTATTTAAGCTCTATCTTCTAATTTTCAGTCAATCCAAGTTTATCTTATATGACCAACTGTACTATAATTTCCCGAGTACCTAGCAAACCCACATCTGGCACAGTGTTATCAGTCAGTACAGTGTGATACAGTAGGTCTGGTGTTTATTTGGCAAGACATTTGTCATCCATCATGTACAGGAATAAATAAGTTGTTTCATTTACTTCTTAATCTACATTTGGGAAGTCAGTGACTCAAAAGTAGTACATCCCTGGTAGAGTTTATCTCTCTAGAAAATTGTAGATATTCATCCGTTTATAACATCCCACCTGATAGCTAACAAAAAGTACTACTCCAGAAGTGTGGAATTTGATTCTTTTATATAAATCAAATTCTCACAAGCTGCTCAGTTCTCAATGTCCTCATCCAACAGTTCAGAAAAGCTCAGTCCTGTGCCAGACTATAATGCCTTTCTGACCAATGTTTACCACCTTACTTGTGTACTTCTTTCTCCAGACTGTCCACACATTGAGGAGTTTTGGCCTATTTTCACCTTTTATTGTTTTCTTTCTTTTCTTTTTTAAAGTCTGATTTTCTAATACTTATATGTCAGGACCCAAAGAGGGTATTGCTTTTCTCCTGACTTTTTTCATTCCAAGTCTTTTAAAGCAGACATGTATGTCCAGCCAAATTCCAGCTATCTACAGATGAAAAAATGAGCTACTTGACAGAATAGCCAACAGGTTCTTCAGGGAGATATCAAATAAATAAATAAATAAATAAATAAATAAATAAATAAATAGCACAATAATTGCTCCTGATACCACATCATAGATGTCATTGGGAGCTCAGTAAAGTAAGACCTGCTCATCTTATTCTTACACAGTCTTCTTCCTTGCTTAAATGTCATACAATCACAAGACTAACACAAAAAGAGATGTCAAAAGTGGTTATAATTAGACAACATTAGGCAGATTTTAATACTTCTGTCTAAGATGCTCATGCAAAATGCTGGCTCTAATCTACCCAGAAAAGACTGCTTTTCTGTGCTACATAGCAGGTCATACAAAACAAGAAGTTATCATTATAGCATGCCACATTAAAAGATATTCTCATCAAGGTGGCAGAAGAATGATAAGCTGATGAACTCGTAATGTCCTTAGGTGCTGCAGTTGTCAGCTGAGTGCCCGTACCAGAACCCCAAAGCTCACAGGTGCTAGGCAAGGACTTGGTGTGGAAGTCTGGAGATATATGCAATATGCAAACCTGCTAGATACATTTTTTTATTTCAAAGACAGGTGGCAATTTTGTTGTGAAGGGTTTAATTTCATGTCTGATCACATTAAGATAAAAGCTCTTTCCGAGTATTTTTGGTACTGTACTCACACTGTATGTTTAGTAATCACAGAGGGCTGAGCACACAAAGCTACTCTTTGGTCTGTANTTTCTCCTGACTTTTTTCATTCCAAGTCTTTTAAAGCAGACATGTATGTCCAGCCAAATTCCAGCTATCTACAGATGAAAAAATGAGCTACTTGACAGAATAGCCAACAGGTTCTTCAGGGAGATATCAAATAAATAAATAAATAAATAAATAAATAAATAAATAAATAGCACAATAATTGCTCCTGATACCACATCATAGATGTCATTGGGAGCTCAGTAAAGTAAGACCTGCTCATCTTATTCTTAAACAGTCTTCTTCCTTGCTTAAATGTCATACAATCACAAGACTAACACAAAAAGAGATGTCAAAAGTGGTTATAATTAGACAACATTAGGCAGATTTTAATACTTCTGTCTAAGATGCTCATGCAAAATGCTGGCTCTAATCTACCCAGAAAAGACTGCTTTTCTGTGCTACATAGCAGGTCATACAAAACAAGAAGTTATCATTATAGCATGCCACATTAAAAGATATTCTCATCAAGGTGGCAGAAGAATGATAAGCTGATGAACTCGTAATGTCCTTAGGTGCTGCAGTTGTCAGCTGAGTGCCCGTACCAGAACCCCAAAGCTCACAGGTGCTAGGCAAGGACTTGGTGTGGAAGTCTGGAGATATATGCAATATGCAAACCTGCTAGATACATTTTTTTATTTCAAAGACAGGTGGCAATTTTGTTGTGAAGGGTTTAATTTCATGTCTGATCACATTAAGATAAAAGCTCTTTCCGAGTATTTTTGGTACTGTACTCACACTGTATGTTTAGTAATCACAGAGGGCTGAGCACACAAAGCTACTCTTTGGTCTGTACAGTCTAAAAGATAGAAATAAAAAACACACAGAGGCCTGGGAAAGACACAGACAACTCTTAAATATGTTCTCCTATTGTTCTAGAATATATTATTATGGAAAGAAATGCCTGCATACCTGCTAAATCTAAGATGACTGCCTCTTTTTTTCCCATATAAAGCATTTTCTAACACTCAGTCCTAAAATCTCACAGTCACCATCCCCTGAACACATCTTGTCTCACCTCCCTTTCTCTATCTATCCTTTGTTGGGGACAAATACTATTCATCACCAAGCACATTCTCTTGGCACATTTGCTGGTACTGAAGAGTGGTGGAGCAGCCTCTGTATAGCTTCTGACAGAGAATAATAATTCAGAAAGGGAACAGCTACTGAGTCATTATTTCTGAATGGGTACCTTTCTTTCCTATCCATCTTAGGAGCTGAAGCACTCACAAACTTCTCAACATGGGTGCATTTATTAGGCTATTTTAATTAATTTGCTGTCAGCTACCAGCTTATCATTATGTCACAGGTATTACATACCCTGCCTAACTATTCTAGGTTGTTGCTAAGAGCATCTTAATATGCAATGCCTGTTGCTTAAAAACAAATCCATGGCTCAGGGAATCTCCAAGAGCCTTCTTGGGACTGCGGATGTGCTGGGTATGTGGAGTCCATCAGAGCCTCCTAAAGGAGAAGCTGGGAGAGCTGGAAACATAGCCTGAGAGGAGGTGAGGGGGGTGCTCTGCCACCTTGCATACCTCCAGGTATGGAGGATGAAATAATATCTCATGGTTGCAGCTTGAGCCAGGATTGAATTATTTTATTTGTAATGTTTTTGTATAATTGTAGGTTAGACATCTCCATCCTTTTTTCGTACAGGGAAATGTAAGCAATGAGGGCAGAGGTAATCTGGTGGTCAAACTGTGGTTGGCCTGGGAGGTGGGAGACAGCCCGTAGATGGTTGATTGGCTGCTCCTCCATGCCTGCAGGTCAGAAACCCTGAATGCACCCCTGTTGCATTCCTCCTGGTGGGGCTCAGCCGATGAGGGAGGAAAGCTTACTAGACAGTCTGCAGTAAAACCTCTGCTTACTCTCTTTATAGCCATGAAAGGAGTAGAAAGGTGATGATACTGTGACTGGCATCATGACATGACTTTTCTGGTTTTCTTCTATGTATTGTAAGAATCATTTTGAGCCTGCCTTTGGCAGAGATAAAACATGGGTCAAAATGTTCTCGGATATTTTTGCAGAAAAATACTGAGTTGATTTCCACTGATATTCTGAAAGATTTTTTTGTTTGGTTGGTTTTTTTGTATTCTGTTTATTTGTTTGTTTGTTTGTTTTTACAATTCCAGTATTTGGTGAAGGTCTATCCTTGTAAAAATTGGGCTAGAGGTAGAAGGAGGAACTTGAATGTCAGATTTAATTTCTTCCAGTATCTCTCTTCCTTCACAATTCTTTCCTTTTAAATTTTGCCACGGAAAATTGTCCGTGAACAAGACCCAGTTTATCAAATATTTTCTTTTAGAAACACCAAACTACTGTGAGTAATTCATGAGGTACAAGTTGTTCTTGTGTTACTTGTTTTAAATATTTAGTAGTCAAAATATGAATTGTTTTGATTGAACACATATGCCATGTGGTGCAGCTGTGTCATGCCTATGCATGACCCCACACCCAGCACTGAGGTCTGCAGCAAGAATGCTGATGGCAGTGCACTCAGGGAGCTTCCTGGAGGATTTCCTTCCAGCTTGTCCTCTGCAGAGTTTAGTGGCTTTCCTGCATATACTCAATGAAAAAGACAGAGAGGATGGAAACAAACCCAGGCAGCCATGACCAAGTCTTAGCAGAATTATTAGAGCCTCTCCTTGATGTACAAGCTGGGGACATATGTAGTTTTCTGTCAGGGTCTGTTCTAGTTCTTTTTGGGAACATTTAAAATCTTCTACAATGCAATGCAGCTTGAATCATGCCCGTGTCCCCTTTAAAAAGGTTGCATTAGAGTGTTTTGCACAGGTGCTGAAACCAAGCAGACCTGTCTCTCCTTCCCCTTTCTCCTCTTCAAAAGTAATTTTGGAACTTCTGGTTCCTCACCATAAGGTGGGAGTCAGCAGGAATAGTGATAATAACTCAGCCTGTCCCCTGAGCATCTTAAGCTGGACTTCATCATGACACATGAAGATATTTAACTTTCCTCATACTCTCTAAGCTTATCCAAGGCAGATATGTTGCTTCTTTTTCATGCTAATATCATTTGTACTATGTACCTGCTCACAAGTATTATTTTTGTAAAGCTTTCCCAGATCTCTAAAACTGTATCAGAAATACTGTCCTCTCAGTTTCTCATGCTTGAGCTTTTTCACTCCTATAAATAAGAGGCGTGCCAGAGCAGGACTTTGAACAACGCAAGAACTTGGCAAACATCTAGAGATTGTGTAAATCAGCAGGTCATCCTGTCTTTCCTGAATCCTGATGAAAATAATTTTTGTTGGAGATTCCTGATCTATTTTGCATACTATGCACTTCTCTTCCTACAGAGATGCTTCTGGACAGCACCATACCTCTTCTCCTGACATTGTGTCTGAAAGAGAGAAAAATTACTGCTGTCTGCACATGTTGCCTTAACACAGAATGGAGGAAGGGCACTGGACAGGCTAATCCTACAGAAGTTAACCTACATATATGTCTGCATATGTCTGTAATAGCAAATCATATTGCAATCCTTGCTGAAACTGGATTGCTCAACTGCAGGGTGAATCAGCCTCAAGACGTTTTTCTTCCCTAGATTTTGGAGAATTTTTCCTGCATCTCGTGGGTTGTAGTATCGTGTCCTCCAAATGCTTCAGTGGAACATGTGAAATGGGACACATTCGTCTGGGGTCCATATGTGTGCCCATCTTGATTCATTGCACCATGTGAGGATGAGGACTTGTCCAAACCAGGGGATGCAGGAGTGATTTTTCTGGTGAGCATCACTAGACTGTTCAGATTGGTTAAAGAATGCTGATCTGAGAAAGAGTCCCAGTTCCAGTTATCCATGCAACAATATTGTAAAGCTTGTTTGTAGCCCTGTAGAAGGGTTAGGTATTTGCTCCTGCAGTGTGTGCTGCATGGCTCTGGTTATTTCATACATTCCCCCTGATTTGCAGACAAGCAGGCAGATTTCCACACTCGGGACTGTAAGCTTGCTGTATAAATCCATACTTAAACTTCAAAATAAACAACTAATGTTCAGAGATGTACTGTTTCACCGTGCCACAGGTGTAATATCCCTCAAAATTAAATGTATAACTGTTAGCCCCTCTGTTGAAAAACATTGGTCCTAGCCACCCTTCGCTTCAGATGAAGATTCTGCCAAAAGCCAGGAGAACAGTTACAAACAGAGCCGAGAATAGAAAAGCCTCCTGACTTGGTGTCTGATTCACCCACTTTGGTCTGGTGTTATGTAAGGAAGCCAAGTGAGTTGTTGGTGCCTTAGTTAGCATCCTGCGGCTCCAGGCTGCACTGATCTCATGTAGGGTAGCACAAAAATTCCTGTATTTTTGGCCTCAGCATATGGATTTGCAAAAGTGAACTAGAAGTATCTTATGAGGGAAAAATTACTTTTTTGTTTTAGTATCTTCTTTGCTCTCACATCTCTTTTGCTGACTTCTAAGTGTTAGAGATAGTCTCTGCTGTGACCTAAACCTACTGATGACTACACAGTTTGTGAGAACCAAATGGTTTGAGTTCCATGGCTTTCTAGGATTTAAATTGATTTTTCGCACAATCTGATTAAAACAAGTTGCTGTCACAGTCTCAGATGAGGGTTTTACCACATTATTATCACTCTCTCCAGTATACCTTTGTCTAGAAGCTTCTGTGCTTAAGTTTGCCAGCATACACAATAAGGTAAGTGCTCAGTTTAACAGTGCTTTCCCATGTGCTATCAATCTGCTACAAAGAAATTGGTTTTTGCTTCAAGGGATACTGCTGCTTACCTTCAAGGAGAAACTAATTTCAACCTAGTCACTAAAATTTGCATGTATAGTACATATTGCAGTAGGAGTACTCAATATTGTTAAAGGGAAGAGACTTTTGGGTCTGGAGTTTTGGGATATGTAGAAGAAGGCAGAAAGAAATGTCTTAATACCAATTTCCTTGGTGAAAAGTGGTGGAAGAAGGAGAATGGAGGAAGGGATTCTCTAATAAAATGAGGGAAATAGGAGAGGATGGGCACAGTCTGTCTAAGGTAGGGACGTTCTATGAGGCAGATGTCATATGTGAATAACTCTTCTATACTAACATTTTTTTGATTTGAAAATCAAGCCTAATAGACCTGCCTCACATCAAACTCTTTACAGATAAAATGATAAAAAATCCTTCACACTAATGCCCAGGATATTTTCCGACTGCTGCTCCTGAGTATCTGCACATCACCTGCCATGCAAGGAGTAGTCAGACTTTCATTCTCCACTGCCCAAGTGGCAGAAACACTGTAACAGAACTGCAACCAGGGGAAAAAGACAGCATGTCTAATATTTTTGTTTGATTCAGCTTCAAAAGTAAAGTTTAACAGAAACTGAAAGAACATTTTATTTCAACTTCATTCTATATAATTTTACTTAGATAAGACAGAAATTACTTCTTTTTTAAGAGGGGAGAGGTTTCCTTCTGTGTTTGAATTTTCCCTTGCATTGTCTTTCACATGGCACACCCACTCACAGCCTTACTGAAGGCTTGGATTCCAACTGCTTCTTGTTTTCCAATGAAAAACTGTCCTACAGGAACATTTTGGACAAATGTTGCTAGACAGTAAAGTTTAAACTCATGGTGAATGAAGAAGGAAGATGCTATCTGTGCCAGTCTCTACGCGTAGCAGGAAAGCTTCAGTTTGCATGAGTGTTTTTAGCCTTTAACTTTGCCACGAGACTGTTAGAGCAACACAGTTGGCAAGAAAAGCAACACAAAAGGTACTGTCAGCCTGTCTCCTATCCACAGAGCTAACTCTGGGGAAACAATTTTTCGGGGAATCTTCAGTACAGCTTGCAACTTTTTCTCTGACCAGCAGTGATCAGGTTTAACAGTAAACTATTAAAGATGTCACTTTTGGGGAGATGCAGAGTGGAGCAGTTGTCAGTAACTGAGCATGAAGCTTTGAGAGAGAGGAAAAACATTACTGCAGAGTAAAATAAGCTGTGCCTGGCAGTGTTTCCAGGTGCTGGGAAGGGATTCTATGCACAGCAAAGTTCTCACTGTGGGCCCAGCACAGGGCAGCTGGTGTTCACCACTGTTCGGGGACCATTACCTGCATGTGGTTTGCAGGCATTCACCCACTTTTGGTGGGTCAGAGTGATTGCTTAGTTGTGGGCTGTGGTGAGCCCAGGTTGATCCCTGACACGAGCCCTTTGAAGAAACTCACAGGAACAGCAGAGCTGTGAAGCCTTTCTGCAGCACACAGGTAAGACAGATAGGAGACAGGTCAGGCCTCAGAGAAATCATTTTGGGAGACAAGAATAAGGGTCTTTGGAAGACAATCACCCTGGGAGCACCTTCATCAGAGACGGGTTTCATCTCAAAAGTTTTAAGTTCATCAACCACACATCTGCTTCAGGATACATGTGCTCCTGTGGTGGCAGTGCTGCTTTCTCTTTCTGTGCTAAGCGTCCTTAGAATGGCTAATCCACCTGCATGGAACAGTGTTTTGCCAGATTGATATTGTCCCACACCCTGACCTCACAGAAACTTATGCAACACTTCTTTCTAAAAGCTAATAAAAAAAGGGGAATGAACATTACTATGAAATTTCATTTCTAATTACAGATGAAAGCAGTCTGTGCAGTACTTGTTGCAGAGGACTTCTTTAAGTTGCAGAAGACTTCTTTAAGTAGGGCAACCCTCAGCACGCTAAAGATGGTTAACATAGAACTGATTCAAATGCTGTCTAAGCTAGTGGCAGATTTTCATTTCGAAAAAGTTCAGTTTGAGGTCACAGGTGGGAACAACGGAATAACTGGACCAGAAAGATGAGGTTGGAAAAGGATATATTCCTGAAGAGAGAGATGCATGGAAGTCTGCTTCAGAGCACCAGAGCATTAAGAGTAGGATTCTCATGTGCAAAGCATGAGAAGCAATAGATCAGAGGGAATGGAGCAGGGTAGCTGCAGAAACAGAGTTCGGTTATGGTGCTTCAGTGGAGATAGGAAGGTCTTGCCGTGGCCAGTCTGGGATCACTCACCATCTCCTTTCCCTAAAAGGGCCAATGAGACCAGCAAAGGGCTGTGATTAACAGTCACTGCTTTTCATATTCCCCCAAATTCCCTCTAACTTCACTGAGTTGTGTAAGTGAGCTGGACCCAGGGGAAGTGGGGAAAACAGAACTCCTCGCAGTCTGTTGTTTTGGAATCTCTGCTGGTTTTCACAGGATGAACCAGTACTCCATGCTCATACCCTCTACATGTGACACCTTCACGTGAATGTTGCTGCCCAGCTGTAGATCTCCCAGATTACAGGATTTTAAGGGTTTGGAATTGCTCCATGAGAGTCAAAAAGCCATGATTTCACACCCCGAATGGCTAGATGAGGTGACTTTTCTGGAAATCATTCCTTCCTGTATACTGTCCTCCTTGACTCATTTCCTTGTTTTGTGCTTGAAGTAGGATAAAACAAACACCATGTGAAAATCTTACCATTTGTGCCCTGTGCACTGACAGATGATACTTTTTAATGGGTTCAGTCTTCCTTCACAGCAGAGTTAGTAGTAAAAAAATCACCTGTGTCATGATTTATATACAAACTTTTAGTTTATAACAGTTTGTTTAGAGCAGGATTCTGGATTGCAGATTTTTCCAGCCTGAGGAAGGTGGGTTTGTAACTATTAGGACAGCTGTCCCTAGAGCCTGTTTATGCGTGCATGAGAGGAATGACTGTCTTGTTTTAAGGAATATGAGGAGGAAGAGGAGGGGGAAGGAGTTAATAGTTTTGTGCCAAGTTGTCAGACAGGAGTGATTCAGCAAGGGGCTAATAGTGATGTTTTCATTTCACAGGGAGATAGAAGCTTCTTGGTCACCTAACCCAAAATATTGAGGTTTTTTCCAATTAAGGTGGCATCTACCGGTTTAACAGGACTGTGACTCAGAGAGTAGGTGACGATGATGGCTGCTTCTTTCTGACTATAGAACTACAATCCTTATCAAAGACCTAAATTACTATTATTTTCTTACCAGACTGAACATCTTTCTTAAATATATGAAAGAAAAATTGTAGGTTGTCTAGTGAGTTTTCTTCTTGGAAAAACTGCCTATTCTTAATATACAAGTTCAGTGAAAGTTCATAAGTTTATCAGTACAAAGACTCTATTCGAATAATTTATCTGCCAACTTCACGGCTCATATTTTGATACTCTGAATTAAGAGATATTTTTGTACTGCCTTCATGTAAAAGAAATCAGCACTTTTCACAGGTATGTCACGATATCTATTGATTATAATCAAACTACAGATAGTATTAGTATTAGAGAGCTCCTGTGTAACACCATTTGTCAATCACCAAAGCAATCTGATACTGACTGCCACAGGACATAATTTTCCTCAGCTAATATAACTCCAACAGGTTTCACCCTATGAAGAACTGACATGAGGCAATGCTCATGAACAAGGAGTTTAAAGGTAAATAAGATTCAGGTTTTTTCAGGCAAATCAGATGTTTTCACACTTCCTGGGCTCAGTGACTCTCACTCACAGAGAAATAAGGGGGCTACTGGCTGTAGTCTCAGTACTATTGGTAGTATTGTTAAAAAACCTGCTCTGGAAAATGTGAGAGAGCTGGAAAAACCAAAGTCAGAGAGCAGGCAAGAGCAAAGAATCTATCTCTATGAACTGGAGTAAAATAAGGAGTTCAGAACGATGAAGCTCCCAGGTTGTTCTTAGTTCTTGGAAACTGTTTAACACAGATTTTTAAGTATTGGTGCATAGAAGGAAGCACAGATTTGTCAAGAGTAAACAATGTCTATTAGTCTTACACCACCTGATAAAGAGTTTTCAGGCAGAGAAACAGGAATAATTCAATATTTTTACTGGGGAGATTTTCATGGCAGTTCATATGACTTTTCTGTAGCATGACTAAGTAAGAATGACCTGGGTGAGGCAGCCCTTAAAATGGGGGCAATATTATCTGGGTGACAAGAAACAGCCAGGAGGTACTACTAAAACAAATTGTAGGTGAGGAGGTTCTGCAGCAGTCAGTCCTTGGTCCAGTTCTCTTCAATATTTTCAATAACAAACTACAGGGGTGAAAATGAAGTATGTTTAATTGATTTTCTGAAAGCACCTCATTAGAACAGATAACTTGGAAAATAAAGCTACAATTAAGTGTTATCCTGACATATGGGGAAGATGCTTTGAAAAAGTAGAATGTAATGTAAAATGCAAGGTACTATTCTTTGGAAGGCTTCATCAACTCCTTCTGGACAAAATGTGGTAGGTGAGCCACTGGCTCACGGGTCAGACACGAAGGGTTACAGTGAATGGGGTGACATCAGGCTGTCACTGGGGGGGTTCCACAGGGCTCCACCCTCAGCCCTGTGCTCTTCAACTTTTCATAAAAACAGACTCAGAAAGACCGAGCTATAAGGAAGGTTGTCCCAGAAGGGGGATGCATGCCTGTGCATCCTGCACACTCCCTGTGGGCTGCTGGCTGGTGGAGCTGTGTGCTTCGAGAGAGAAGGAAGAGGTCAAATGTTGGGGCTCCCCCTCCCCCTGGGAGGAGGGGCCCTGGGGTGGAAGCATGGTCTGGATACGGGGTTTTCCTGCTCCCTGATGCTAATGTACCCAAGTCCTGTTACCCCATTGGCCATGTATGTACCCCCCACCCCGAGAACTCTTTGGTTTTCCCATGACTCGTCAGTCTTTGCCCAGACTCGCAGCCATGCGGCCAGAAAATAAACAACTCTGCTAACATCTAACATCTAAAATATCGTTCCCTTAGTCTTTCCACGGGCCTCGGCTGTCTTTTGGGAGGGTTGCTGGAACCCCACAGCAACAAATGGTGGAGAATGTTGGGCAACGCTAGCGATCATCCCCTGAAGACAGTGGAATAAAGGAACAGCGAAGGTTCAGAAGATCCACAGGAACTCATGGATGTGTCTCCTTGCTTTTGCTCTGCTGTTCCCTCTTAAACTATGGAGGACCCGCGGAAAGACTCATAGCTATCAAAGCCACAAAGGGAGACTCATCTTAAACTTGAAAAAATCCTTGAACAGCAATATGCAAATTTTAGCTTAACTCAGGCTAAAAAAGAATTAAGACACTTTCTTGCCTGGTTGTTTAAAAACTCTTTCTATGTTTCTTGGGATTTAATTCTTATGAGAGACTTTTGGGAAGATGTTTGGGCAGAGTTAATGTCTCAATTGAAACATGTGCTGATGGAAGAATATTTCCATGACTGTGATATGGTTGCGGAGGCTGTTGAGCAACATCAGCGATGTTCCCATGGAGCTAACCGCTCCCTCCCCCCGGCAGTGGACAATGGCCACCACTACAACCATGTGGCCGACCTGAACGCACCCAAACCCCTCAGCAACACATGTCCTGCCTCAGAGCTCCCTGCCGTGCAGTTGCGACTGCATGCCCCAAGCGCGTTGCGTGCGGCGGTGAGGCAGCTCCCGCGGGCACACGTGCCAGCGCGTGGGACTGTCCCTGTCGCAGCTCCGGCAGCTACGGTGGTTCAGAGCGAGAAAAACGGCAGTTGTTCCGGTGATGCGGACCCGGTGGCTCCGGCAGCGAAAAGCGGTGGTTGATATAGCAATACAAAAGCTGGCAGCTCTGGGAAAAGCGGCAGCAGCGGTGGCGCAGCTGTGGGCAGCGGCAGTGTGGCCGGCGTGGGAGGCAGCTCCAGGCGGCGAAATGGCAGCGGCAGTGCGTGCGGAGCCGAGAAGCGCGGCCCGATCCAGCCCCCACAGCCCCAAGCGTGGCCCCCGGTACCGCTCCGCCCATGCCCCAGGGAGACTGGACCCCTTGGCGGGAGCGCATAGTGGGTGCCAACTCTGGCGGCCCCGGCTGCCCTGGCGTGGAAACGGCGGTGAAAACTGTCATAAAGCATGGCACGGCAGCGAGAGCTGTCACAAAGCATGGCATGACAGCGCTGCTAAGAGCCGATCAGAACAGCGAAGCAGCGGCAACTCAAAACCAGCACCAACAGCATAAAGACAAAAAGGTTATCGTAGCTAAGGTTTTAGGGACTGTGAAATGGTTTAATGTGAAGTAAAATTACAGGTTTATCACCAGACATGACACCAAGGAAGATGTGTTCATTCATTGAACTGCAATTAAGAAGAATAATCCCAACAAGTATCTCCGCAGTGTGGGGGATGGGAAAATTGTAGGATTCTATATTGCACATGGAAGACAAGGCCTGCAGGCAGCGAATGTTACAGGCCCTGGTGGTAATCCCGTAAAAGGCAGCCAATATGCATTATATCGCAGTTATTCCAAGTCACACCCACGCCAGCAGCCTGTGAGCACAACACCTCACAAAAGGCTAAGTCAAACACCTGAGAGTGTTCAATACAAACCCCTGCAACCTCCTTTTCTCCAGCCTACCTTCCCCTTTTATCCTGTGGGTTTGTCCCAATCCTATTATCCCCAGTTTATGTTTCCANGATTCTATATTGCACATGGAAGACAAGGCCTGCAGGCAGCGAATGTTACAGGCCCTGGTGGTAATCCCGTAAAAGGCAGCCAATATGCATTAGATCGCAGTTATTCCAAGTCACACCCACGCCAGCAGCCTGTGAGCACAACACCTCACAAAAGGCTAAGTCAAACACCTGAGAGTGTTCAATACAAACCCCTGCAACCTCCTTTTCTCCAGCCTACCTTCCCCTTTTATCCTGTGGGTTTGTCCCAATCCTATTATCCCCAGTTTATGTTTCCACAAATCTCTAATCTGTTTTTCCCTATGGTTTCCCTATGCAACTCCATTTCCCCACAATTCCTCTCCCATACCTAGTGGGGGAATGAAAAGTGGGGNCAATATGCATTAGATCGCAGTTATTCCAAGTCACACCCACGCCAGCAGCCTGTGAGCACAACACCTCACAAAAGGCTAAGTCAAACACCTGAGAGAGTTCAATACAAACCCCTGCAACCTCCTTTTCTCCAGCCTACCTTCCCCTTTTATCCTGTGGGTTTGTCCCAATCCTATTATCCCCAGTTTATGTTTCCACAAATCTCTAATCTGTTTTTCCCTATGGTTTCCCTATGCAACTCCATTTCCCCACAATTCCTCTCCCATACCTAGTGGGGGAATGAAAAGTGGGGAGGGAAGGAATTGACTATCATTGTTTGGAGTCCCAACAGGTACAGATGAAAGAGACTCTCTCTTGAGAACGTGTGCTCAGAAAGCCTCCGTCTCTCTCCTGCCAACTCTGGGATGCTCCACAAAAAATCTGTTTGGATGTTTGGGACTCAGGGGGTGGCTTGTATTCTTTTGAAATAGTTTTTGTCATTTTGGATTTGTTCAGTTGTTTCAAATGTTAAGCTTTAAAACCCTTGAGAAAAAAAACCTTCTTAATAAAACCAAAAGGGTGAGGTGTGGGGGCTCCCCCCCACCGCTGGTGGGAGAGGGCCCTGGAGTGGAAGCATGGGACACGCGGGGTTTTCCTGCTCCCTGATGCTAATGTACCCAAGTCCTGTTACCCCACTGGCCATGTATGTTCCCCCCGCCCCGAGAACTCTTTCATTTTCCCATGATTTGTCAGTCTTTGCCCGGGCTCACAGCCATGTGGCCAGAAAATAAACATCTCTGCTAACATCTATGCAAAAATATTGTTCCCTTATACTTTCCACGGGCCTTGGCTGTCTTCTGGGAAGGTTGCTGGAACCCACAGCAACAGTCAAATAGTGCCAGCAGTTACTTTATAAAGAAAAAAAAATGGCAGAATTTCCATTTTAAGCCTAATTCTATTCCTTCCTACCTTAGCCTTACTGATACCAGCTTTGGCAGTTTTTTAAAAGCCAGGTCTAGCCTATCTGCAATCTGTGAAAAACCAGACACAATATGCTGAACTGAACTTTCCTTTAAAAAGTAGATTAGGTTGAAAGCCATACCTAGACAAGAGATAAAACTTTTATTGGGTGAAACATTCACTGCACTTCTTGCGGTGTGACTTAATATATGGGACCAAAATTTATTTGATTATACAAGTTGCTTTTTGTGTTGTTTTTTTTTTTTTTCCTGAGAATGAGAGTTCTGAGGATGAGAGTTACTGCATGATGGATGGCTGAAGGAAAGCTAAACTTTGAGGTGTTGCTCAGGAGAGAGTGGTCTTGCAGAAACAAATTTCAGAGTGGGAGTTTTTCAGTCTAGAGTGATATCCCTACTTCTAGAAGGGGTCTTTCTAAATGCTCTCAAGATACTCTGTCACAGCTCATGTATAACAAACACCTTTTCTTAAGACAGATGTTTTGGAGTGAAGTCAGCAGAGTCATGCTGCTGCAGACTTTGGGTGAGTGAGAGGCGTGTGACTTGTAGTTGTTTCTCTAACCCATGTCAGTGAAGAACATTGTAATGTGCTGCTGGTATATTGCTTCCCTAAATGGAGTGCGAATTACGTTACTTTCTATACGGCCCCCTGAAGAGAAAGCCCTTCAAAGAGACAACTACAAATTAAAAAGAAATGCATTTTAAAATAGTTTCCTTATTTTGAAGCATGTTAACTTGGTTCACCTTCTAGACTAATATCAGAAATGTAAACAAAGGAGGCATCATTACTTGGCTCAGCACTTCTATGTGGTGTAATAAACACTACCATTTATTGTGGAAAAAAGTCAGTTCTGCTTTGCCATATGCAGTAACATGGAACAACATTTTGGAGCAAGTTTATTGCCTCTGAGCTCATGCTTGCTAAATGGCATCCATACATACTGAAGATGCCTGTGATGTATTTTTGGTATCTCACATTACACATTTCTAGAATTTAGGGACTGCCTGACCAGGACTGAACATCTTGGGCATCTTTTTTTTGCAGAATGTATTGTTGTTGGATCTATCCCAAAACATACAGAGGGATGGCCCAGTGTTTCTGTTGACAGTCTTTTCCTTTTCCTTAGGCAATTCAACTTTTGTTTTGAGTGCAAACTTGATGATATCATCATCTAAGCCTTTTTGTTGTTTACTATTCATCCCTCGAGAAAAAGTAAAGAATGTTCTAGAAAATTCCCATCAGTTCTGGTAGAGTCAGACAATGTTAAACCAACCTATTTGTTTTGAATACTTCTTTGTCCTTTCTATTTATTGTTACTCAGATTTTTCATAAAATGGCAAAACACAGTTAAAAACACACCTTTTCTGTGTTCTCACCAATTTATTACCATTTCCTGAATGCACTGTCCTGTTATTCTTAAAGATAATGAAAAACTTGATTTCAATATGAGCAGAAAATTACCCTAAGTGAACAGTTTTGTCAGTTCAAATTACATATTTTTAAAAGGGCTTAGTCCTGTGAATTACTGAATGTTGACAAGCAAGGACTGATGATGTTCAGCTTCCACTGAGGGGCTGAGAACACTTAGTAACTTGCAGTACACAATCAAAATTAGCAGGGAGAAGTTATTTCAAGTAAAGTGCAAAATGCAAAGTAATACCTTCTCTGGCATCTTTATTATTTTACCACTGAATAAAACCGGAATGCTGTGTGGAAATTATACCTTTTCAGATGTATCAACTTTTTTTCCAAAGTTTAGACACATTCTTACACTCTGAAATGTTTGCCACATTCTATTCATCCTTGTAAGGTCGTGACTAAGATAAATAGATTTTAAAGAAACATTAGAGTGGGAGTATGTGGGAGGAATTTCATTCTTATTTTTAGCAGAGAGAATTTTAAAATCTTGTTTAATTTTATGCTCCATTCCATTAGAAGGGAATATGACAATGGATCCTGTAGAATATAAATCCTTGTAGAACAGCACAATTAGAATTGGTATGAAATGGAATATATCATGGAAAGCTGGTGACTAACATCTGAGGAAAACAACTTTAAATCCTGACATTTAGAAGCATGGCAAATTATGTTGATGGCGACAAGATTTTAAATAACTTTGAAAGGGTGTAAGACTTGGCCCAGTTTCTCTCTGAGCTAGTGATAGGACTCTCAGTGCATGTTAATGAGAACTGGGTGAGACACCAGATCCTGAAGATTTTATCAGGCACACCATGAATCTCCACTGTGGCACAGTTCTGCCAGAATTATGTCCTGTGCTGTCTGCTCCTTCAAGACACAGCCACTCCCACTGACCTCTGCCAAGCTGTTTCAGAGACCTGTGGCTGAGCCACAGCAAGACTATTTCATGTTTATTTCTGCTGCAATGATAGATTTATTTTGAGGAAGGTGAAGATCATATTTGGAAGGCACAAATGAGATTTCCATAGGATGGATGATGGAAGTCACTGTGAGTGAGAATGGATCAGGAAGAAACAGGGCATCCAGCTGATGCATTTAGGTCTTTGTCCAGGTTGTATGAGTGATATAGGTATAATCTGATCCAAAGACAAGCACGTATCTTGGTAAGATAGGAATGACTACAAGCATAGGAATAAGTTTTCTGAAGGGTGAACTCTTGAGGGACAGCAAGAGGTGAATAAAGAAAAAAACTTGACAGCCTTATGCAGGAGTCAAGGAGAGTAGTCAAGAAGTCCTAGGCCAGGGAAGGTTGGAGGTGTTACCAACTGCTGTGGAAATCAAAACTTATGAGAGGGTTAGGCAGAAATCATTTAGAGGTTTATGTAACACTATCTTCTGTTGTTTACATCCTGTTGTGAAAGAGTAGATTTGAATTTGGGACACGACTGTAATGTTTAGTAGACTATTATAGCCACAAGACAGTGATTTTACTGGAGGATGAACACAGGAAGAAACCTGTTATTCCAAACAGAATAGCTACCTAATCACAAATCCAATAGAAACAGGCCTGCAAATAAATCATACTTTTAAAACGTATGATCGGTTTTGCCAGGACAAGATATTTTCTAACCCTTGAAATCGTATTAATTGGGTTCCTTAGGAGCCCTTGAGACAAAAACCTCAGAGCTAAACACAGACTCAAATTTTCTACTTTTTCCATGGCTGTTGTCAGGGTGCTCTACAAACGAAACTCCATGTGCAATGTATTGCACATTCATCTTATTTTCTCAGTTGGGCTGTCTCAATGACCTTTCTCTTCCCTCCTCTGTGCTCAATAACACGTCCAGCTTTCCTCAGCCTGGGACTTAAGATGAATGTGCAATACAGTGGTTACAAAGGGAATACTTGAGATGATCCTTTGCAGCCATCTGTAGAGGCTGGGGTGCTCTTAGGATGACAGCCTTTTACGCCATGCCCAGGAACTAGCTGTGCCACGCACTACTGAGTAGCCCATGCACTGGGCCACCTTGATAGCTAACATGGCTTGGGCACTGCTGTTTGCACAGGTAAGCTGAAAAGAGGAAGGATGTCCTGCAGTACCTTAAGGCTGAGGTGACTATTTCAAGCATGATGCTTAGTCCCTCTCTTCTGCTAGGCATGATCAGAGCAAGTGGTGTTGTAATGTTGCTTTATAGACATAATGCATATATTTGACAAGAAAAAGAGTGGTTTGTTGTTTTGTGCTAGTTACATGAGATTTTCAAGTCTTACTCAGAAGCTGCTATCAAAGGTTTGCCCGTGCAGTCTGGAGCTGGAGCCAAGCTGCGACACTCAGGGGCACTGAACCCACCTCTGCCGTTCCTGTTTTTAATCTCCTGTGCCGTTAACTGGAATGATTGCATTCCCTCTAAACCACTAACTGAGAATACCTGGCAAGGAGTAATGGATATTTGCTGAGCAACCATGTTAATCAGGTCATTTCAGTCTGCTTGTATACTTACAGCAACGTGATTTCATGATGTGCCTCACTTAGCATTCATGCAAAAAGTGTCAGGAGCCACAGGGAGAAGAGAAAAGCCTCTCAGGAATACCTGTGAAGTCCTGCACTGTAGGAAGGACAGCCTACTGTGACCCCTGGGAGCAGACAGCAGGCACTTCCAAGAAGGTTTCCTCTCTGGAGGGGTTATGTTGGTTATGTTGGCTTTGTTTGTTTAGAGAGATATGGCATTTTCACACTCGTAGATGGTGGTGACTCACTGGAAAGGAAGGGTTGACAAGTCAGGAAAGGGAGTAAAGAAGATCCACAGCAGGATGTCTCCTATGCTCTGGCTCCTCCTAACTTAAGTTTTTAATGCTCATGTTGAGCTTTTCCATTGCACGTTCATTTCAAATGCAGGCTCAGTGTTTTGAAGGGCATTTTGTAATGATCTTATCCAGATTCAGATTATTTGCAATCCAGAGGGAAAGCATGCATTCTTTGACAGGCAAATACAAAACATATCGGAGCACAAATCAAAAGAATGACTACAGCCCGCATGTTCTGTACCCATTACTGAATCCCCAAGGCTCTTTCTGTTTGTTTAGGTGCTTTTTCTTCTGCTGTCTCTCGTTGGACTGGGTGTAAACTCAGCAATGAATAAGAATGGTTAAAACTGATAAGACAAAATTCTTGACATAACATAATGTTCTTGAAAGGTTCCACGTTTCAAACTTAGATTCAAGTGAAAGCTACTGCAGGAACACCTCCCAGTTGTCTCATGGAGATCTTTCTTGAGCATTATCAGAGGTTTGTATATCCAAACTCCGTAGGTGCTCTTCTGATCTCATTTCAATCCCAGGCAAGCTCAGATTCACTGTGTAAGGAAAAAAGTGTATTTGCACAAAGTGGAGACAAAAAACATTGTTTCTACAGCACATTATGGTTTACACTGCTCAGGAGAGAGCACTTCATATCCCATAAAAAAGCATTCTCTGAAACTTACTATGCATGCTAGAAAAAGCAACATTGTGCCTTTAAAAGAGATGTCGTATTCCTGAAAACATTTTATCTCTCACATTTCCCTACCCACAAAGTAACTTGTGTTCATGAGCAAATCCACTCAGCCCCCTAATAATGACCTAGAGTAAACATCTGACGTGCACCACTTTCAAGGTCCTCTTTGTTTAGGCATGAATTGTTCATTTCTGTGTCTTTTGTATACTGCCAAAAGGAAAGGCAAATGATACAAGGGATGTTCTACATCATCAGTTGTGGCAGAGGTTATTCCAGTGTATATCTGATCCTCTTTTATTGCATTATGAATGATAAAATAAACTGCTGAGCATACAGTGATCATTAATGTCAGGGCACGTTTTCACACTGGATATTTAATTTTAAATATATAAGATGCAAGATAGCCAGCTCTCAAGGTCCTAGTCATTTGCAAAACCTGTGGAAATCTCATGTAATAAAAAATTTCTTCCTAATATCACTGCTCAACTAATTTTAAAATATAAATGCCTGCTCCATTTGAGTTAGGTAAGAGCTATTTTCCTGCCTGCCAGTTTCACAGTTCAATCACCTATGTCAGTTTTGGAGTGACCTCTCTCAGCAAGCAATCCCCAATTGCTACTTACCAGTGCCAAACAGAACAGCAACACTGAAACCTGTTAAATGTCAGACAACACAGGGGGAGAGAGAGTGAGTGGGAAAAAACCCCATAAAAATAGAAAAAGCCCAGGTGGATATGTTCCTGTATAATACATGTGCATCCGAGTGCACCTCTGTCCTTGTCATCATTTTCTGTCTTGGGAGAGCTTGACAAAATCAATATAGAACTTCAAAGGGAGGAAAAATGACATAAGGACTATGTGCCTCTTTTGTCCTGGACTTCGGATTTCTTTGCTGCATGACAGGACCTGCTGTCATATATGATACTTGCTTTATCTGACAGAAGAAGCTGAAGCTCCAGACATAAATCTATCAGTGAAGCAACTTGCTGCCTTGCCTTTCAGCTCTGGATCTTACAAACAACAGCCAGATTTCAGAGCTTACTGAGAAAAAAAAGTGATCTAGGAAATGTTTACAGCNTTGTGGCAGAGGTTATTCCAGTGTATATCTGATCCTCTTTTATTGCATTATGAATGATAAAATAAACTGCTGAGCATACAGTGATCATTAATGTCAGGGCACGTTTTCACACTGGATATTTAATTTTAAATATATAAGATGCAAGATAGCCAGCTCTCAAGGTCCTAGTCATTTGCAAAACCTGTGGAAATCTCATGTAATAAAAAATTTCTTCCTAATATCACTGCTCAACTAATTTTAAAATATAAATGCCTGCTCCATTTGAGTTAGGTAAGAGCTATTTTCCTGCCTGCCAGTTTCACAGTTCAATCACCTATGTCAGTTTTGGAGTGACCTCTCTCAGCAAGCAATCCCCAATTGCTACTTACCAGTGCCAAACAGCACAGCAAAACTGAAACCTGTTAAATGTCAGACAACACAGGGGGAGAGAGAGTGAGTGGGAAAAAACCCCATAAAAATAGAAAAAGCCCAGGTGGATATGTTCCTGTATAATACATGTGCATCCGAGTGCACCTCTGTCCTTGTCATCATTTTCTGTCTTGGGAGAGCTTGACAAAATCAATATAGAACTTCAAAGGGAGGAAAAATGACATAAGGACTATGTGCCTCTTTTGTCCTGGACTTCGGATTTCTTTGCTGCATGACAGGACCTGCTGTCATATATGATACTTGCTTTATCTGACAGAAGAAGCTGAAGCTCCAGACATAAATCTATCAGTGAAGCAACTTGCTGCCTTGCCTTTCAGCTCTGGATCTTACAAACAACAGCCAGATTTCAGAGCTTACTGAGAAAAAAAAGTGATCTAGGAAATGTTTACAGCAGAGGCTGTGCCTCAGTCTAATATCATCCTGAGAGCTGAAACATCAGCACAGCTGAGGTTGCTTAACACTTCCTAGCCAAGGTACCAGTTTTCATTCTCTCACAGCTGAAGACATGTAGGATGCCTTCATGTCCTCAGTCTTCAGCAATAGGTCAAGGGCAATATTTAAAGATGTTGTCTTTTTCTAGGCAGGCCTTTTCAATAATCTTGACTAGCACAGGACTGGCACAACGTACAACTGCGTGGCCTCTTCAGGGGACCACTTCTGAAGTGCCAAGAGTGATTTTCCCCCTCCTCTGTGGGGTCACCTCATTCTTCCCACCCAGAGAGAGAGAGGGTTACCTCATTTCAATCACTACAGAACCAGATCAGTATTTTCTTTTCCACAGCAATTGTGCTTTCGTTGCACAAAATGGTCTGGGCATCTCTCCCCCTGCTCCCCAGCTGGGATCTTCATCTGGTCCCTGAGGGAGGTGGAGGGCGGGTGGTGGCAGAGATGCCAGGGACTCAGGACCTCGTGTTGCACAGCCACATTCTGCACACCCTGTGTGAGGGAGAGGACGTAGCCACGTATCCACAGTCAGCTTGGCAGCTGCAGGTGGGGTTTGAATGATTTCACTGCTTTTTATCTTGCTCCTTGTAGCTTATGCAGTGCAGCTTGGCTGCTTCACAGAGGATGCAACGTCTTACTGGTTGCATCCTGTGAGTGTAGAAGGACACTGGTGTTAAATACAGTGCAGGACATGGGAGTTGTGCGGTGTGTGGACTCCAGGATGCTGCAAGACACTGTGCATTTAGGTTTTTTTGTTGCTTTCTGTGGCTGCACCAATCCTCACCAGCCCAGCTGCACAGCTCTCCAGGACAGGAAATGACGACAGGCTATTTGCAGGGCTCTATAGTGTTATCTTCAACTCCACTTCAGGATAGCACTTCCCTGGGTGTTACATCCCATTTCCAAGTCCCTTTCCCCCTTTTATCACATCCCTGTTCCCTGTATGACTGTGTCAACACCTACTTGCCATTACGTGTCACCTACACTACAACACTGCATTGTTGTGCCCAGCTGTGGGTCTGAGAGCAGCCTAATCATCACAAAACAAAGTGCTTGCTGACTGTCCAGAGATTTGACCTGCTGCCCCGACCAGTTTGGCATTCTGCACTTAAATTCCTGCTGTCCCATCTCAACTTTCCCAGTAGCCAGCTCGGATATGCCTGACACACAACAGGCCCAGCACCTGGTGTAGCTACAGTACATCCATACTTCCCTCTAAAAAAAAAGTCTAGAGCTACAGTCAAAGAAAATTAACATCTAAAATAAGTTTTCTACTGTGGTCATTTCCTTCCAGCCCTTAACCACCTTATTTTCCCCCAGGGTCCAGTGGTTTGCATGTTTATTGAAGGATCCCCAAGACTACAGCCCCCTCCCCAAAGGTGCTCTGGCTGGGAGTGAAGTTTCTGCCAAATTCAGTTATCATCCTTATCTCCTTGTGCTCCCTCAACTGATGTTCGAGCAAGGCAGTGACAGCTGGGCTGGTACTAGCTTCATCAGGCATCTAGAAATCTGCAATTTTCCATCCAGAAAAACTCCCTTCTTCCCTGAATATTAAGGTGAAACTTCTTCAGTTTTGGATGTCAACTCACACTGAACAACTGCTCTTCTTTCCAAATCAAAGCTAGGCAAATATTTGGTGGTGAACAATTTGTTTGCTCATTGTTGCTACCTCCCCCACTGAAGCTCCAAGTGAATCCAGTTGTTACTGGTGATGTACCCTAAACACACTCAGTGCCCGTGGTGGGATGCACAGAGGCAAGTCGTTAAGCTGTGGAGGCAAATACCCTGTCCCTTTCCAGAGATGCCTCACACCAAATTTATTTGCAGAGTTGTACTGCTCCATTGTGAAAGTGAACCCAGGTGCTTTTGGCAACAAAAAGTGCTCTGCTTCATGGCCACCTTCCCCATCTTCTGCCTCCCAGCTCTGTTTCCAGCTGAATTGGGCAGGCTATGCTTTCTGTCCTAGAGGAGTGTTTTGTAATGTTTTGCATCACTGCTGGATTCACTCCAAAGTGACTGCACTTTAACAAGAGAGAAATCCAGCCCTGCATAGAGTTGAAGTGTTGGGGTGGGTTTATAGAGAAAGCTGAGGTCCTTTGGGTAGAGAAACATCATGAAAATATAAGATCATAATCCTTGTCACAGTTAAACACACAAAGCAAGAAAATGAATGTTTCCCTCCATATAATAAAATCACTTTTTTGTGGCAGAGCAGTGCAGCACATTTTCTAAAGAACACCAAACTGATCAGTTTATTAGATAGTTGCAGGAGCAAGTGGTTAAGGAAGGAACAAAGAGGGAGACTTTTGTCTGTTGCATTCTTGGGAGGACAGAAAGGTGGAGTGAGGCAAAAGGGAGAGAAGGAAGAGCTGTTCTTTTACTGCTCTGTGAAAAGGTGCTTGTGCCCATATTCATCCTAAAGTACAGAGGGCTGACTGTCTTCTCTGTTTCCCCAGTGTAATCAAAGAGAACAAGTTTCCTCCCAGCTGCCTGCATAGACTGGCAAAGTACAGGAAAGGTGGGAACAGAGGAGGAGGACAGCATCTCTGGCTGGAGCCTCCCCATTCCTACAAGCAGCAGTGACGGAGCTGAGGGAATAGGACTCTTTCTGGGAGCTTCAGCAGGCCCTACAAAAACACCCCAGAACATCAGATCCTAATTGTCTTGGGGCTTATTAGTCAAATGCATCACTGAAAATGAAAAAAAAGGTTCTGTTCCTCACTAATCTTTCTCTTCCCACTCTCAAATTTCTGCACTTGAGATATTTTTCTTTTACCTTATATTGTAAATTATTACTGACAACACCACATAAGAATGTGAAGAAAAGAAATTTAGAAGAAAAAAATCACTCTAACATCAAAACTTGATGATAAAATAGAGTTCTAAAAATCTGTTTTTTCATGTGTATGGTTTAGAACACCAATGAAATGGTAGATATTAACTGATGATAAATGTGTATGAGCATATAAATGTATGTGACTGGGCAGCTGTTTAGTTATGTCTGAAGGGATTGCTCACCACTAGCAGGGAAGAAAGGCTGGAAATTGTTCCTGTGATGTCTCACATAAATAAAAACTACATAGGTGAAAACTGTCCATGTTTGGTTTGAATGTACATCTCTTAATTTTTTACATTTCTTTCTTTCTCTAACAGTAATCAAAAAACAGAATAATTTCAAGCTGGCCAATTTATTATCTAGAATAATTATAATAGAATAATGAAATAATAAACTATCATTACACAATATTCTATTATTTTAGTAAATATTAATATTTTCTGGTTGTCTGCTATATATTTCTTATAAATCGCACACTACATAATATCTATAATAATACTTATTAATGATATATGATAATCAGTTGTTGCTATTAGTAAATTATTCTATTACAATTATTCTCAAGAATAATTATAACAGAATAATGGAATAATAAATCTTTTCCAGTAATTCTTGTTACACCGAAATAAATTCTAAACATTTCCTGTGAAGACAAAGGAAATAGACCTGATGCCATGAATGAGCATTTTATCAGAGAACTGGCTTTTAATTTCTTTGTTTTCTGCTGGTTCCTTTCTTGTGGCATGTGGAGTGCAAGGGGCTTGGTGGGGTCAAATGCCTTACCTTGTGGTCAGCTGCCTCATTGGGTGCACATCAAGTGCCCTGCCAAGGCTGGTGATGATTCTACTGAGAAGGAATGGCTTCATCAGTGACTGCATCAAAGCCAGAGGATTTGGTCTGGATGACGGGCATGTGTAACTTCAGATTTATAAAATATATACACATTTCTTCAATACAGGTCTTGCCATTTACAGCCTTTCCTGCTAAGCCTGTTTATTCTCTGTATTTATGAATTGTCATCATACAAGGGATGCAACACTACAGTCACTCCTCTGCTCTCACTATCCTCTCAGTCTATGGAGTGGCAGGTGGACAAAACAAATCCTCAAGGTGAGAGCATGCAGATCACAATCTCTGCCAGGCTCCTTGATACTGCAGCCATTCTTCCACCAAAGCAATTACCCAATTTTTGGACATAGCAAGTGTCCAAAAAAATCTACCTGCCAGAAAGACTGAGAGACCTATCACAAAAATGAGTGAGACCCAAGAATATCTCTCAGTTACTTTCAGTATTTGTGACCCCCAACAAAGCAACATGGATGGAGAACAGAACAAGGGTAAAAAGGCTTTTCTAGAAGGTGGGAAAGGAGAGATAAGTCAGAGCAACAGCAGATGCCACTTTTCTACTCTCGTAGAAGACAGGACTGCTCTTCAAGCTTCGACTCCTCATCAGCCAGTGACAGATTTCATTGGTAAGATGTTACCAAACTCAATACCAGTGTTGCCCACATCTGCATGGATGTGGTGGCAGATAACACAAGTGTGCTACTGCACATCTTATGTACTGTCTCATTTACTGTAAAAGCTGTGTAACTGGTTTCCATCTGTGCTGAGCTCTTTACTGGGGTTTCTTCTTATCTCCAAAGCCCTTATGAGGGTTGTAGCAGTATGATTATTAGACATTTCAGTGATGCCTTTTCCTGCTTACCTACATAGTCTTCTCTGATATACCTGATTTCAGATTTCAGATCTTTCCCTCCCTTTGAATCACAGCTTTGTGTGCCATGTTTCAAAGCAAATGTTCAATTAATGCAAATTCTCTTTATCTCAGTTGCTGCTGATGGGAGAGAGGGTTGGCTCATACATCTCTGCAAAATCTGGGACTAGGAGCCTTATTTTAGAAACTCAAGTGATTCAGGAGTTTGGGTGTGCAGGGAGCCCTGAATTTTGTGTGAAGATTTCTGTTTTCCAGACTGCAGGCAGTGTGGGATTGCAACACTGGACCAATCCTTTAAATAAAGTTGACTGAAATCACTTTTGACTGTGTCTACATAAAAAATATAAAGAAGATCAATAGGTCTAAGTAGTGATGCCTAAAATCTGCCCAACAGGTGTTTCAGAGGTTTTACTTTGAGCTGGGGATGTGGGTGTAATTCACTTCTCTAAGATGCTGCTGCCCCAGGCCTAACATGCAAGCTTAGATGGACCCTGTCCCAACCCCATGTCATATCTGGACAGATGCAAGTCTTCCGCAATGTCTTTATGTCCACTGTCCCATGCTGAATTTATTCCTAGGAATTAATGCTTAGAAAGGTGATGTCACCACTTCATCCACATGTTCCTATCTAATGTCAGCTCCCACTCTGAGTTAACTGGAGGTCTTCTGCTTGCCATCAAAGACACTCTTTCCCATGAAGGTCAGTTCTGCTCTCAACAAAACATTAATAAATAGGTAGGAATGTGCATAATTTTGAAAGTTACAGAATAATGAGATTAATAAAAATGACATCTGTAGTGTACATGCAATTGTTTCTGCCATCCCCTGTGTGATCCCCGTGCAACTGCGCAGGCACTTACACAGGTGCAAAGTAAGTCACGCTGTCAGGTTATTGCATTAGAAGTGACTGGACTAGGTAATTTCCCACCTTAAATTATAATTCTGTGCTATTCATCCTATTTGCTGGTTAATTTTTCTTTTTTTCCGCCAGTTTTCCCACGACACTTTGAGGAAGCTTCCTCTAAACTTCAAAAATACACTGTCATTATTATCCCATCTCTGGATGACCCTAAGGATCTTTCCAACCTAAATGATTCTGTGCCTATGTATTTCTTACCTCCACTTTTCCACAGTGCCTATAGAAGCCCAAGAATGCTCAGGCTGCTGATTTGCTGTAAGTGTTCCTACCCTGTTAAAACACTGTGCTGGATGTGACAGTAGAGCTCCACCTTTGAATGTATGAAAGCTGATGGTATCTGAAATTTGGGTAGGCAAAACTGATCAACTAATTTCTCAATTCTGACTTCCACAAAAATAATTTTTAAAAATCCACATGGTTTTCCTGCTCAGGAAACACACTTGATGTTAAGAATGATGTACTTTTTGTGGTAGAGGTCTCCCAGAAAGCTTCATATGAAGCTAAGTGATAAACTCCAAAGCAGCAAGCCATGTGGTTCAGTGCAAGCCAACCATCAGCACCTTTAAGGAGGCTTAAAGAGAATAGGTTGAGCTGAAGCACTCATAACTTAACTGAAACTGGAAAATTTGGCTGAATGTTTATTCATGAAATGTACTATATTTACCTTTAAATGTGAACAACCTAGAAAATCTGGCATGGCAGTTTTTGAATTATTTGAATTATAATTAAAACAATAAAAAACCCACTAAAGAACAAAATGGATACAAAATAGGACTTTTTTCAAAAGGAGGTGGTGGCTCTCTAATCTTCTAAAATGTACTAATAAATCCCTGTGAGATGAAAACGATTTGATAGCTTTCAGTTAAGTGCACCAAGAGAAACTACAAAAAAACCAAAGAGGCCAAGTACACATAGGAAAAACTCTTTGGTTTTGGAAGGGACACTGGCTAAGGGAAACTAAAGAAGAACAGGATGTAAATTTCTGACATAGCAAAGCAGAAACTTTTAAAGTGTTTTTCACAGAACAGGTTTCTGCTTTAGAAACAATAAAGTAAAATTATTTAAATCACATTGTCTCATATGAACTTGTTCATTTCAGTGAAATCTCCTATGAAAAGGAAAAAATCGAGTAATCTAAAGGTTGCAGTTTTAATTATGCTGCAACATTTCTTTATAACTACCATTTAATTTCATGACATGAATTTTTAAGGTTGCTAGTCTACTTATATTGTCAATTTCCTATAAAAGTAAAAATTCTAAAGGAAGAATATTTGGACAAACTCATGATAACTACAGAGGAAAAGTATCCCAATTGTCCTAAAACTTTTTTCCCCCAGAACTTTTTGTTGTGTATGAAGTTGAAATTTTGGTTCTGGACAAGAGTTAAAAACACAAACAAAAAACCAAGCTTTCAAACAATTAGCATTTTAGTTAGGATATTGCTTTTTCCACTTAATAATAAGAAAGATGGACCAAGTCACTCTCTAGAACTAACATTCCTTAAGGAATTTGTTTAAATCAAGAAAGAAGCAGGGAAGTTGAGTTAGTTTTCTATCAAGAACTCTCACATTAACATTAATCAAACAGTGAAAAGATTTAGAAAAAATTCCCAGGCTAAGACAAAGAGGATGAACATGGGACATGGTTTTGGCAGCTGAGGTTCAGTGTTGCTATGTGAGCTGTAAGAGCGAACAGTCTGCCCTGCACATACATTATTTCTCAGATGCCAATGGCATGTCTACAGGGCACATCTACAATGAATTTACTGATTCTCCACCTAAGATGGCTTGTTTGTTGTGCTTACAAATAGTGCTGTGTGGAGGTATCTGTAATTATACGCAGATGTTCAGGAAACAGACACAGACTATAATTTTCCAAAGTGTGTAGAAGTCACTGGGAGTCACTACTGTGGACAAAGAGACCTTAGCTCAGCAGCAGTGATTGCCAGCAACCCTACTAGGGTGTAAGGATCCATCACAAACAGCTCCAAGAGACCACAGTGCAATTATATAAATAAGAGTATGTTCTCACCTGAAGGGCCATGTTCTCTTCTCACCTCTCCATCCCACAGGTGTGACAGAAATGCTAAAAATTCAGGGACACCTCCAAACACAAGAAAAGCTTAGAGGGCTGGAAAAGGTCTCATGCCATGAAGTGTGGAATAGACGAGCAGCACTCCTGTTCGTGTTTTGCTCTGGAAGGAGCACCCAAAGGTTGATAAGGTGCTAAGTTCTGTCCCCTGAGTGAGCACTGGTGTTGAGGTGTGTGTAAGCGTGGGCCTGTGCAAAGAATGTACATGGTTTAGCAGAACTTAGAACAAAATTAGGAGCTGAGGTAGAGTGCAGGAAAATTCAGTGGTAAATAGTTTTCAGCAGTGCTCTTCAGTCATAAATGGTCTTGCATTCAGGGATGGCCTTCCTGTAATGGGATTCAGATAGAAAGAAAAATGTCAATTAAGAGTCTTTAAGACAGAATTTTTATTTTTATGTAGTACTGAAAGTCTTTGGACTTTGTGTCATTCGGAGATGGTGGCAACAATCTATACAAATGTGTAACTTAATTTAGTGAATGCCCTTGACAGAAGGGTAACTTTCAAAGGGTTCTGCAAAGAGACTTTAAATTCTATAATAAAGTGAGGGTTTTTTTCATTTGAACCCAGTAAGTGTTTTCTGAATGGGTAAGAATAAAGATTGATAGATGCTCTCTGAAACCAGCTTAACTGATTTAGACTCCATGGAGAGGGTTTTATCCCATTCGAAGTTCCTGCAGGTGAGCCCATCATCATAAGTGTAGACCTCTCACATCATGTCAGGAAGGGCTCCTGAGGCCTTGGGGTTTTGCCAAGGATATTTTCCCTGCAGACATGGGAGGGAACAGTGTCCAAGCAGCAGCCCTTGGAGGAGTCATCTCTGGGTGACTCTGAGGTGGAGAAGAGGCCATGCCCCAGTCCAGCCCATGCCTGGCGAGAGGCAAGGCTTCTTGCTCTTGCTGGCTCAGGTCTGCATCCCTGAAACCTCATCCTCTGGCTTTTTGGGATGAGCTTTGGGGTTCCACCCCTGTTAATCACACTCTCTGCTTTTTAAATATCTTTTGCATGACTTGAAAGGACCACCAAAACCACAGTGGTTTTGTGCAACTAATGACCAGGGCAAAGTCAATAGTGAAGAAGCTACGGCAAAATAAGACCAACAGACACTTAGGACTCTCCTCGTCCTAGTTGGTGACATTGGCTTTTGATTCATCTTTGACCAAATGTCTGGAAAGCTCTCTCTGTTTCTAAAAATAACTGCCTTCTGCTTCTTGGGTATCTTTTTATCTAGCTGAAAGTGCTCTCATGATTGTTTAACTGAAATCAGTTATTTTGCATATTACTCAGTAAGTCCTGTGCAAATTTAGGCTCTTTTCTGGCCTGTCGATGTCTAAATCCACTGCTTCAATATTTCAGTTTTTTCTTCTGGATTAGAAAAACTTCACAGCCTCTTTCTTTCAACAGAAAAAAAAAAAAGTAATCTCTTCTTCACTGCTACATGCAGAACCTTTTTTAGCATATGGTAGATATCTGTGTGATTTAAGAGAAGCTGATTATTCTTAATGCAATATGAAATATATCTTAATATAAATACATTCCATGTAGCCCTCTCTGGTAGTGTCTTGAAAATATTGTAATCATTAGTGGGAAGCCACAACAAAAGACCTGTTAATTCTGTGCTGCTATTCTCCCATTCCTCCCTACTAGAATGGGTCACATCTGCAGTATTATGTAGGTGTTTGTTTGATATACAGTACTGCATTACACACATATTCAAAATGGTAATAACACTAAAGTATGAAATAACTTATTCCTGAAAATGTTCATGGCAGGATGTAGGTGCAGCCTCTTGCTTCTGAGCCAGCATACATGTCTGGATCAATGACCTGAACAGGCAGGGGTCTGCTGGAAGGAATCCATTACCAGGGTCTGCAACAATGCAGTTTTGTGCAGAGAAGCTGAACAGTGGGATAGAAGCAATCAAAATACATATATAATAAATCACCAGTAAAATTTGCTGTGTTCAGTTTCCATAACATTTTCCCCCCGTTGTTACCTTCTATTACAGCTGATTTAGAAGAACAATGATAAGAAAAATGTTTTGCTGAAGACTAGGCCTTTTCAATTGTGCTGCTGCCCTTGGAATCAATTTCTTTTCCCTTAGCGTGACCTTGGTATCTATTTTCCTCAGTATTCAATTCAGCTGTAAAATCTTGAACTTCTTTAGACTTTCTCCCATCCCCCAGATACCTGCTGCAAGGGACGTTTGTACAAGGAAACTGGAGACTGAAAGGCTCTTGCAAAGAAAAATTGTAACTGGATAAACAGAACCTGAATGCACTCTGTCTAACATGTGCCTCATTTACACAAAACACCATTAGCCCAATACTATTTGTTCAGAGTATTGCAGAGGCAACTTAGCTTACATGTCTGAATAGGTGTATATAACCTACTTAGATAATACTATGCTTTAGTTAATATTATGTGTCTTTAGACTTGAAAGAATTATTTCCCTAATATATAAGGAAAAAATTAATCCATCACCAGTGAATTCATGGAGCATAAGCATCCGATTTTTTGACATTCTTACGTTGCCGCCTGCATTAATATTAGGCTGGGGTTGAATTGCCAATTTCAGCATACAAGCTAGGGAAGACAAGCCACAAATAAAACAGGAACCCTCCGACCAGCCAAAGAAATAAAAACACATTTAAAATGAATAGCATTGCAGAAGCTCCTGCTGTCTCTCCATGCTCCATGCAAGACCTGCTGGGAAGCCATCAGTGAGGAGCAGTCTGCTGCGCTGGGGCCACTGGACACTGGCAGAGAGGAGTGAGGAAGGTCAGGGTGGGCTGTGGCAGCGTGACTGACGGGCTCCTTCAGAGGGCTGTGCAGCAAATGTACGGCAGCCAGCAGAACAGCCACAGCCTGTGAGCCTAACACTGCCGTCCGTCTCCAGAGGGTTTCACCCTGACAGCAGTGGTGCTCCCAGAATAGCCATGCTTTCTAGGAGCTGAGCAAAATGAGAAAAAAGCAACTAGTCAGGAAAGAAGTAGAGGGAAGGTGCTGGTTTTCCCCAGCCAGCTCTGCCATATCAGTGCAGAGAGCCTGGGCTGCAGCTAGTCTACTCCAAGCAGTCCAGTCTCCATGGAAGTCAGCTAAGAAGGGCTGTGAGTCTGCGTTTGGGGTAATTGTTGGTTTACAGATGTTCCAGCATGGCATTCTCTGCTACCATGTTAGCCTTCAGACTTCCTCCTAGGCAGGTTTCTGTTGGGGTGCATCCCATGAGGGAGGGGTGGGTGTAGAAGGTGCCTTGGGCCCCTGTAGGGAAAGAAATGTGCCCTCTGGACTAGGACTGGAAAGTTTCTTGCATATGTGTTTGGGTCTCAGATGTAACAGCATCCACACTTTTCCCAGGATGCCTCCTTCTCGCCAGAGCTCCAAGGCAGGATTGGCTGGCCTCCTCCAACATATAGATGGCTTCCTCGACTCTGGAGCAACTGTGGGGAAAAAATAATGAGTAAAGCTGTAGAAGCATGTGCTTGTTTAATCTCGGATAGAGTTAATTTTCTTAAATGGAGACAAATTGTAAGCATAAGACTTTGAAATAGAATAAATATTACAGGTGTGTCAGGGAGCATAGCTGTACTAGTGGTACAGAGAAGTCCCATGTCTGGCCAGGGCTTGCAGATGTCAGGATTGTGAGATTTCATTCGTGTTACCACAGTCAAGCAATCTGCCAGCATACCAGTTTTGCTTCAGCTAACAGTGAGGACAAACTTAGCAGAGGGGATGCTTTCACTTACAAGCTGCTCTTCCCTCTATGGCACTGCTGAGGCAGCCCTGGCCCCTCCAGGTGCACTCTATGTCCCAGGATGGGTTTCCTTCCCTCAGGAGTGTAGTGGCTTCACAGAAGTGGAGTGTGGTCACCTCGGGGCTGCCAAGCTGTTCTCTGCCCACCACGGCTGCCAGGTCCCACTGCTGTCTCCATCCAAAGAGTAAATTAATAACCAGAAAATGAGACAGAAATGGGGAACGGAGGGGTCTTGACACTTGAATGTCACCAGGAGCATGCAGCGTGGGAGAGTAAAGGTTTCTTCCTGTCCCTGTGTTTACCAGTGCCTTGTTTCCTGACATATTGACTTGTTTCCTGACACGTGAGCCATGACTTGAAAAGAATTCAGACTCCAGCAAATTTTGCATTGCACTTCAATGTGGCCTCTGGGATTGAATAAGGGCAAATCTATTGCACTGTTGCTATGGTGACCCTGGCAAAGCCATGATGAAGAATGCTGATGCCATTGGCCCTGCTCAGGGTGGTGGCGCAGGCGGCACAGTCTGGCATGGTCACACCATGAGGGGTGCAGTGCCTGTGCACCTCACCTCGCCTGCACCCCACCAGGCTGCCCCTTGGACAGGGCCGTGCCATGCGGACGGAGCATTAGAAGACACCAAGTACCCTTCTGGGGTCAGCCAAAATTAGCGCTTACTTTATTTTGGAGGGAATCAGGCTCCTCTAGTAAAGGTGAGAGGGGTGTCCTTCGTTTGGTACAGGTGATGCCAGTCCTGGTGTCTGGGTCTTGAAGGATCAATGGTGAGCCTGTAAGGACAGTCAGCACTTGCTAAAGAGGACAATCATAGTGATGGATTTTAATCATTAAAATTATTTTATAACAAAGAAACAAAGGAAGCTGATCTCTCTTTTCTTCTCCTTCTCTTGTGACCAATCTCAGTTTTGCAGATACTGATTCTTCTTGCTTGGGTGGACTTCATTTTTTTTCTATCATAGAGATGAATATTTATTTTTAGTAAACTCTATTCTAGTGGTTTTGACTTCATCTTTTTCCATTTTGAATGGTCAGCGATGGAAGATCATATTTCCCCTTTTTGCTTGCGCGACAACGGTACAGTTTGTCATCAGCTGCAATCATGACAATAGTTCAAAGCATCCCAGCTTCAGTGTGCAGTAACTAAGCCCAGGACTGAAAAGCACTGACAATGGGAGAGTAAAACCTGCCTCTGATACTTGATAAGATAGTTATTATTATTATTATATAGAACAAAAAGCTTTTGCTTTCCTTTCTATTGCTTTGCAGATCTCATAAGGCCCTGCTCACATTTCTGCATAGTTAATTTGTCAGTTTATAAATTACCACATTACGTTTACACTGAATGCTTCAAAACACAAATATATGCACAGAGGGCTTGAATATTTGAAGTGTTTTAGTACTACAGGGAAATAATTTTGTTGTCAAGCTGTGGCAGATATAGAAGTGCTAGGGGATACATGACCATTTCATCAGGACGGTGTCGATGATGGCCTATGAACATCCAAGGGGAGAAATCATCTTTTATCACTATTGTGTACCACGCAGGTCCAGATGGAGGATAAAACATGCATGAGTTGCCCGCAGCCCTGAAAATAATTATACTCATTTGCCAGAAATGTAGAAAGTGCATCCAACCAAGTTACCACCCATCATAGTGACACTCCGTTTGCATACTGATGAAGTTTAAAGCCAGAGACAATGGTGTTGGTATCAATAGCAGAGGGGGCTGGGAATCACCAGTGCTATAGGATTAACAGCGCCATCATTTTGTATTATGCAGCATTTCACTTGTGCTGCATATCAAAAAACTCCTGGTGCTGACACTCACGTAGCTGTTTACAAGATGGGTTTGGTTTAAGGATCCAAACATTGTAAGACATTCTGGGGAGCAGAAAATGAAGGCTATTATATCCACCCCCTGTGAAGGGCTGCTCTGCAATTACGTCTGATGTGCTGTGAATGCACACAGATCTGTGTGTGTGGGGCAGGGAGTCACACGCGCTGCGTACTCGCAGTGTCTCCCCTTGTCTCCAGAAGGCTGCACTGCAATACGAGCAAAAAATAGCATGCACATGCTAAGCTCTGGTGCCAGTGCAGAGTAATTGATGGATGGCTTTTTAAAGTGTAGAATGAGAATGAATATAAGTAGGGCCCAGGAGTATAATTCTTTATATTGCAATCAGCACTGCTTGCATGTAGTTGGTTCAGTGATAGAAATCAGCAATGAAGAATACAGACTTTTTTATTTAATCCTTACAAACTGAAAAAGCGAATTATTTGGGAAATTTTTTCAATGATTAGCTATTTTATTTTTAAAACTGAATTACTTGGGGACATCATTCAGTTTTAAACCACCATCCATTGTTATCATAAAGTGATTTCTGTAATTTCTTTAAAGAAATAATTTTAGTTATATATACATAAACAGACACTATAATGTATGTCTAATATTACACATACACCATTTTGCCGGTTCAAATAGTCAGGGTAAAGTACTATCCTAATATGCTTTTCCATATGTGTTTGTTAGCACATGACTAGTTAAAATATGCCTTAAAAAATAAAATAAAATAAAGTCTGAAATAGTTATTTCATTCACTGATTTACACAGGACCTTTTCCTATTATAATGAAGAACCTTAGGTACAGATGCAAATACGCTGATCGTTATTAAGAAAAATAACTAAATAACCAAATCTAATCAAAGAATGTTAACATAGCACATACCTAGGTCTAGGCAGAAGATGTCGTTTACCTATAAAGGACTACTCTATAGTATACTGCAAGCTAGAGGATACATCTAATAAAAACATGCAAATCAGTTATGTTTTATAAAATCATAGTTTAGGCTTCCGACTTAATTTTGGTTCTGGTAAAACTAGTATGTAATCACCATAATGACATAAGGACCTGAGATGATCTCTGATGTAACTCCAAAGGTAATTTACGTGACACCTGTAATGAATCATGTCCATGTGTTTTATAGTTCGATAGAATTCCAACAGTTTGATACTTTATTCTTTGAATTCTTTAAAAAATGTCTTTGAAAGAAAAATGGATGACCAAATAATAAAAGTGTGCTTGCTCAACAATGTAGCAGATTGGTCTGGATCTAAGGGTAGCACTAGGCAAAATTAACCCTTATCTTACGTAAACAAAAAAGAGCAAAGGGACTATGGCCTTTGCAGTGTCACTGCTTGTGGACCCATTTCCTTTTCTTGGTGACACATTTTACTGAGCAATAATGCAGTTTTTATAAAGTCCAGCTGTCATCAGAGGCCTCAGGACAGCATATACTAATGTTGCCATTAGTGTACATTGTCCTATTAACATGCACTCTATGCCAGATATAGGGACACTCCTGGCATTCAGATGGGGAGTAACAATTCAGAAGAAATATCTTGCAGTTCTTTGGCCAGCAAAAAGCAATGAGGGTGATTTGAGTAAGGAAAAATCCAGGAATTGAGATGCATCCCGATCAGACCTGAAAAGTAAATTCCAGGGCCAAAAGGATTTTAAAAAATACCTGATTGAACTAAGGATGAATAAAGTAAGTAAAACTTTATTACAAAGAGATTGTTCTATCAGAAAAGCAGAGATTATTTTCAGCCCTAATTTGACAACATAACTCAATATCTAAATGAAAGGAAAAAGAAAAAGGAAAAAATACCAATACCCGCAGGAAAAAAAGAAAAAGGTTTAAATTACCCCAAACGTATATCATGACCTTACACAGTGTTTCTGCAGCCATAATAAGGGAGATACTCAGTACTCAGGTGGGTAACTAAGCATAAGGGCAAGGCAAAGCAGTTGGAACCAGGTTTCATAAGGGAACCTTCTGAAGAATAGAGGATGGATGCACAAGTCTCATCCCTGGAGGCTTTCTTTGTGCTGCAGAAGCTTGGCTGTCAGGGGACCTTTCCAGTTGTCAGCTTATTAATAACTCCTTAACTTACAAACAGCCAACTTACAACTTAACTTACAACTGAACTTACAGTGTTGGCAAAAGGGCAAGGTCAGCTACCATCTGATTTGCAAGGGTATTTTCAGTGGGAGGCAGTACCTCTGGAGGGCTCTGAAATGCACCAGTGGGACAATCTCCTGCATCATTCACTGGGCCAAATGAAGCAGAAGTTTGTAGAAACCTTGATTCTGGCCAGCTACTGAACAATACCTGCCACTACCTATACAGCAAAACTCAGAAAATTCCTGAGTGACAGAGGGGATCAGTTAAAAACTGCATCATGAAATTGCTGAATGTTGCAAGAACAACTGGAGGTGGTTTAACCAGGACTTTCCCCTGTCTCTGCAAGCTGTAACCACCACTAGGCTGGTAAATTAACAGAAAGCAGCTTTATTTCTGGCAATGAGTGGTTCTCAGACACTTGATGTTCTTAGCAGGTTTCACTTAACTCATGCAGAGGGCAAACTATGAAGATGTCATACATAAATTTGAGAAATCCTGCACCCTGCATAAGTGTATTTGCTTTCATAAGACTTTTCAGCATATGGTTTACATGTTTTTAGATAGAGACAAGAAGAAGAAAGGGAGAAAACAGAAGTCTTCTGAATGATTGAACCCCAAGGGATCAATCTCGCTGTGAGGCTGGAGTGGTTAACTGTGCCCCTGACTGGGCATGAGGTCCTTGTGCCAGACAATCTGGGGAACAAACTGAGGACCCAGAAATAACTTTTGACAAGACAGTCAGAATTTGCCAGGCAAATGTAGTTGGCTGCTGTAAAGTGTGTGCACTGGGGGATCTAAAACGGCATGAAAATAGTCAAGTGCCAGGAAGAGTCACATGGATCAAAGTTGGAACTGATAAAAACTAGCACTGATATGAATACACTATGGCAAAATACGCAAGCCCAGACAGTGTTCAGCATTTAAAAAAGGAATAATTCCAAACGATAACACAGTTTTAAACAATCTCCAAGGATTTGCTTAGTGCTCAACTTAGAGATGATGAAAACAGCACCATTAGCTCACAGGAAACCCTTTGCAAAGCATTCACCAGGATTATAGCTCAGTGTGAATGGATGATTAACTTATGCTGGACATAAAAGAATACTGGTTGGGAGGTGACAACTAGTCCAGCCTTCTGCTCAAAGCAGCTCTGTGACCAGCACCACATCAGTCTGACATGGCTTTTTCTATTTCTACTGAAAAACCTGCAAGGTTGAGGATTCACAAGTTTCTTTCAGTAACCCACCTCAGCAGCTGACAAACTGTTCTCCAGTGCCCATTCAGTAAAAACAGGATGGGAATATGTGCCCGCAGTGCTAGAGACTGTGATGTGAGCATGGCAAGGGAAGCATGGACAGAAGAGGTGACTAATACAACTGAAAACTTACAGAGTAGTCTTGTTTTTAGAAAAGGAAGTTTTGGTCACGGATATCAAGGAGGCATGAAGGCAAACCTTAAGTACTGAAATAACTATTGAGGTCCCACTCTGAGCAAAATTCTGTCCTACAGGTGCCTCCAAAGATCATACTGGTGCTGTACTCACACATCTAGCAGATCTTATTTGGAGAGTTTTAATGTATATGCCATAGGTATCAGTAAAAACTGGAAATCAGTGCTCTTACATAGGCTAGGATGCTTAGTCCTTACATGTAAAAGCTTTCAGAACTTTATTTCTGAGAGGTCAGTGTCAGTGCAGAGTGGTTGTATAACGTTCATCATGATGACCAAAATGAATGTTATTCAAGACTAAAGGGATTTCATTTTCTGTTATGGTTTATGATTTGCTTCTTGAATGTAGTATTGGGAAAGATCTGGCGATTGCAAAAGCACTTGGTAGAGCACTTGACAATAGCAGTAAAATGAAATCCAGGAGATTTCATATATTTATCAATGAGCTCAAAAAATATCTCAAATGAAAAACAGATTCTGATTGCCATTGACACAGGTGGAAATGAAAAAGAAATTAAAGAGAACACATATAGATTAACTATCAGGAAGAAATTCTTTACTGTGTGGGTGGTGATGCACTGAAACAGATTGCCCAGAGAAGTCTTGGATGCCCCATCCCTGGCAGCGTTCAAGGCCAGGTTGAACGAGGTCCTGAGCAACCTGGTCTAGTGAAAGGTGTCCCAGCCCATGGCAGGGGCTTGGAACTGGATGATTTTTGAGGTGCCTTCCAACCCAAACCAATCTATGTTCTATGATTCTATGAAATGAGACCAGGGTCGTGATGCGACACGAAAAGTGGAATCATTGTAGGTGTGTTTAT
Source organism: Platysteira castanea (assembly GCA_013397175.1). NCBI lineage: Eukaryota > Metazoa > Chordata > Aves > Passeriformes > Platysteira > Platysteira castanea. Next base: position 46,214 of record VYXC01009321.1, read on the forward strand.
ACTGTTGGATAAAGCTGACCAATGTAGACATGTCACAGATGCTTGCTTCCAACACAAAAGGCAATACAACTACAAACGTGATCGTGCATATCACAGCTATTACAACCATATGTAGAAACCTTGACATTGTGTTGTCTAAAAAAGGCTGCATACATTTGTTGAGCATGACTTGCAAGCATGGAAGCCTCGTTTAGACAAGATAGTCCTGCTATCTTTCATGAGGTTTGGTGGAAAATGCCACCAAAATAGTAAACTTTGTTTTGTTTACCATGACTATTTACTGCTTCTATTATCGAACATCATGCAGAAAGGAAAAGTTTTCCCACTGTAGTGGTTTGGTTCGCATTTGTCCCTTTTGTGAGATAAGAATTAGGGAGGAATACAAAGCAGGTACTACACTTTAATGAATGCAATGAAGTTTATTACTAAAACTAAAAGTAAAAAGAAATAAGAAGGAATTAAGAGAAAAACAACCAAAAACATTCCCTTTTTCTTTTCAGCACCTCCCTCTATTTATCCAACATAAAGACACAAACTGAGACTCATTTTAGTTAGCTGACCACTTTAAAACAACTTTTCATCAGTCCATGTAAAGCGAGAAGTTTCTTTTGTTGCTGTGGTACTTTACTATGAGGACAATTTTTATGGCACCAACAGCCGCCCGGGTTGTGTTACTGTTGGCAGGTATGAGTCCCTTTCCTTCGATGACAGCTTTCCCACGACTGGTCTCAAGGGTTCACGTTCAGCCACTGGGGTACCAGTTTAAGGATGAGCAATTCCAGGAAACAAAAAA
>VYXC01009321.1:47170-77009 GCA_013397175.1 Platysteira castanea
GGGCCGGCCCAGCCCCACCGGGCTGAGCGGGCCCTGCTGTTACCTGTGCCAAGGCCGGAAGAGCAAGAAGCTATTCCCGCCTTTTTATCTTTTAAAGTGCATTCACAGGGCGTTAACTATTTTTGAGTGGTTCCATAAAGCTGTCAATATTTAAATTAATCGATTGATTGGCTCTAATAAGTTTTGGAGGAAGTGACCGCAGCCTTTAGCAACAGCATCACTTCCTTAGCTCCATTGCTCTCTGAAGAAACCTGAGAAACAGGAGGAGGAGGGGTGGTCCCTGCACTTAGCAGCAGCAGCACCAGTAACCTTGGGATGGACTGCTGGAATTCTCAAACTAAAACTTCAAGCTGGGGTTAACCCATAACACCCACATTGCCGTTTTAGTAAACAAAAATCTGAAAAGGCCCCAAAAACAACCTCAGAAAAACAGAATACAAAGAAAAAGTTCCTGTTGTGTGAGCCTGTCTCCTAAAATGGCCACAAAGTACCAACAGTAGCTGAGCTGTTCTCCCTATCCCGGAAGTCGCATAGTACATGAGTCACATAGGTGGAGAATAAAGTGTTTTGTCAAGGAAAGGTGTCACACAAGCTTCAATCCTTCTTGCTAAAAGCAGCTGAAAACAGAAGGGTTTGGACATGAGCAGAGAGTTATTGCCATGCAGAAGTTAGTTTTTTTAGCTAATACATGGGTTATAAGAATTTGAAACACTGTGTCAGAATAACTGTTAGCTATTATTGATTACTGTTGATTACTATTATTACTGATCATTGGAAGGGGTAAATAGGGAGACCTGAATCTTGAAAAGCTCCAACAGCACCTGGTTGAAACGGGACAGAGATATTTGCGTTGCACAGACTTGATGTGCTAGGGCTTAGGCTGGCAGTGGGTGGGCTTGGTCAGGCTTTTGATGCTGAGCAAATATTGGATATCTAAGTACCAGAGAGATAAAAGCTGAGTTTCCTGGGAGGTTGGATACTTCCAAGAAAGGTATAAATGGCTAAGATCTCTCTGGGTCTTAAAACCAGCACCAAGGACCAGTGTCATCCAGGGTATTCAGAGGGCCCTCGTAGTACCAAGTCCACATCTCTGTCCAAAAGCATACACTAGTTCTGGTCTCACAACTGATCAAAGAGACGATGTTTTTGTGATGACCTGTTTCTTCCTACTCAGAAATAGGAGTGCAACCCTGGGAAAGTGAAACTTAAACATAATTTAATTGGAAAAAAAGAAACAAATAGAAATTAGTTATAGAATAAAATCATAAAAGAAAGCTTACATCAGTAAGCTTACAAAAACTAGAGTGTTGGCCTCCTTTTGGAGTGGTAAAATATTAGCATTTCCCAATCTAAGGAAAACTATGCATGAGCTATAGTAGAATTTATAATTATTACTCAATGCCGCAAAATATGTACCAATGTTGCAAATTACTCATTCCAAGAAATGGTGAGAAAAGGCTTGATGGATGAAGACAACTATAACTGGGGAGATTTCTTTAGGTGGGATTGCAGGGGTGGGATTCCTTTTGTCTTTCTACCTTGGTAATATGTATGTGTGTAGGGTGTTGTAATAATGAACATATGTATCAGTGTATTTCAGTTTTATTGTTCCAATTCTGGGTAAATAAATCATTACATAATTGATAGATCAAAACCTTCAGACCATTGCTCTTCTAGACATACATTTTTCCATATGTATGGAATGAGTGGTTTACCAAAGAAATCAGAAACCATTGGACAGAAAATTCTCAAGAAACACTAGAAAATATACTATGTCTAGACTTCGATCCAGATTTTGCACACAGGCTTCTACGTGCAGATGAACCCCTCATTTGAAAAATCCTCTCTCATAGAGGGAACATAGTGAGAAAACATGACATACATTTTAAAACTGTGCATCCAAGGCTGTCAGCACAGTTTACTTCAAGGAGTCTCCAGACAAGAACACACACACAAATACACACTAAATGTCCACCTGTGAAAAACTCATTCATCCCAACAACTTTGTAATTAGTTTCAAATATTTACAAACATTTTCCAAATATTAATCAACTGTCCAAAATCTCCCGACACTCAACAGCCAGAGAAACAGGGCCCCATTAGAAAGCTGTTAGTGCATGAGGAGTAGGCGTGTCACCACTGGTCCCATCAGGTGTATGTGCACACCTGGGGAGACACTTCTTCCAATGACCCTGGTGTGGCTGAATGCCCAGGAAGTAATTCAAACAGACATAAATTGATATCACTGCCAGGCACCAATATATCCTGTAGCAGTCCTTTCCCTAGATGAGACATAAATAATTGGCTGTTTCTACACTGACAGATCATCTCATTCTCATCAGATGCTGGAAAGGGTCTTAACAAAGCTTCTGTCCACACCTTTAAGCCCCTGGTCTAATTTCACAGCTGGAGCTTTGGCTTTCTGGGTGTAAGGTGCAAGCGGTTAAGAGCAGGCAGCCTGACAGTCCACATCATCACAAGGTACAAAAGGCAGCCCAGCTAGGATTTGAGTCTTGCACAGAAGCAGCTCCTAAATACCCGAAGCTCATGTGAGCAGCTACTCCAGAAAACATACCATTGACTTGCTCCACCAGTCCCCATTAGCACTGCTACCTTGCCCAGCTTTAGCAGTGAATCAGACTTACAGGTCAGACCAAAGCACTCTTTGTTCTGCCTGCCTCTGGCTCCACGTCTACAGAGAAATGTTCTCTTCACAGTTACCTATTTAGAGCAGAATCTAAAAATGCAAAGGGATGCACCAGCACTTTGAAAGCAAACAGCCACTCCTCGTGCAGTCTCAGCACACTGGCATGTGAGAAGGACCTGAGAAACATTCAAGGCCTGACTAGGAATATATGCTTTGCACTGTCACTGAGATGTAATAGGGGAAAGATATAATAAAAAGTCACATGGAAGGACTTCTTCATTTTGATTCAGTCCAAAAGTCATCTGAATTAATGCTTAAAGGAGTTAGGATGGCTAATTGAGTGTAACAGGTGGAGAGTCAGTTTCATTTGTCTCGGTGGAGACTGTTGACTGGGCTTTAGTATGGTACTGCACTGGCCAACAACCTGCAACATTGCTGTTAGCACTAGAGACATCTCTTGCCACGTGTTTTGGCTTAACATGGAAAGAGCCATATAGTCTGGACACAAATCTAGCATATCTCAAAAAAAAAAAGAGGTCAGGTGATATAGACCATTTCCACATAGATGTAGCTGACACCTCTGCTGTGAAAAAAATCCTGAACGTCACCCTACCATTAAGGTATTTCTGATAAAAATGTCTCCAAGAAAGCAAAGGATCTCTGGGCTTTGGAAACTCTGCAGTCATAGCTTTGCTACCCCCTCAAAATCCTCACCTCGCTCTGGCCAGCAGTCTGTGTAAAATTTTGGGAAGAGAAAAAAAAAATATACTTATTTCTGAGTACACAATAAAAAGATCTCGGTGAAACTGAGAAATCTTTGTGATTTGAATATTATGGAAAAGCAGAAAAAACTGAAATTCCTTTTCTTTTCCAGGTGCTCAGCAGAAAGACACTGGAACAAAGTAAAGCCTCTAGCAATTGCCTCCCATGGAAACAGTGAGGCACAGCACAATCACTGGGAGACAGGGCTGCAGGAGGGGGTTTTATTCAGACCAGGTGTGACTATGTTACATTGAGTTGTTGAGACCATGTCAAAAGAATTCTTTCTCTATCCTTTTTCTGCCCCCTGTTCCTATGAGGTCAGGCTCTTTGGAACCCCTTGTTCTACATCCAGATACAGAAATACTGATGACTTATTTTAAACTAGTTAACTGAGAACAAATCTGTCCTTTCAGGTTGCTCAGCTCCCTATTTTTAATAGTGTTTTCCTTTTATTTTTCGCTTTTGTTTTAATACATTTCTGGCATATAAGTCATTTGTATAGAAGCTCTGCAATATTGTACATTCCTGGTCCTGTGCTATCACTTTTCATTTTGTGACTGGTAGATACATTTGGTAGTACACATTTGATGAGTGTTGCTTTTGTTTAATATTTTTGGTCTTTTGGTTACAAATTGAGATATTTCTGGATATTGTTTACCTCAGAATAAAAGAATAAGAGGATTGATGGATCCATCCTTTCCCTCATCTGAGGCCACCCTGTGCCAGGGCACTGGGGAGCATATGTGGCTCCAGGAGCCTAGCATAAAGCCAGGAACTGATGGTGCACAACAGGCAGGTGAGGAAATAGGAAGGAACCACCACTGAGGGCAGGCCAAGCCCGGATCTGGACTAGAGAGAGCAAGGGGCTGCGGGACACTGTAGCCTCAGCTCTCTCACAGGAGCTGGGCATGCACAAAGCCAAGGTCAGCAGCACAAGGAAGGTTTTGGCTCCAGGCCCTCTCCTGTACCTTCACAAGTGACCAGCTGACAAGGGTCTTCACAGACATTCTCAGTGTGACCTTCAGCAAGTACAAGTCAGGGCAAAGGAGAGGAGGGAAGCAAGACTCCAGGGAGCAAAATGGATATTCAAGGGGAGTTTCTTCCACCAGGGACAGAATGACAATAAATAACTGGATGTTTGCTTTAAAATAGAAAGAGAGGTGACTGCAGCAGGCAGATCAGGCGAGACAGGGTCAGGATCACTGTCTTTGTAGAGGAGACAGGGAGAGGAAGGTTTGCTATGGTGGAGGAAGGTTTGCTGTGGTGGAGGAAGGTCAGGCTGTGGATGCACACAAAGTGCTTCTGCAAGGTACTCCCTTGAGTGTACAAAACATGCTGGAAGAAACCTCAGTGGCATCTCTGACACCCCCACCAAGGATTTTTGTCATCCCTTCCCACCATCAGAGCTGGTAAAGCACCAAATTCCTTTAATTATTTTTTAATGTGGAGACTCTTTCAAGTTTTTTTTTTATTTGTTTACCTCACTTGATTTCCTGAAGCACCTCTCCACCAACTAGTTGCTGGTAGTGGCTAATCCCAACTGAAGTAAATTTTTCCCATTATAAAAGAAATACAAAATAATAATACCAAGCCTATAATTTTAACATAAAAATGTTAAGTAAATTTAAAGTAGCTGATAAGGTGATATAGATCTGGACAGTATGACCAGTACTGCAGAGTTCACATAGGTTTTAAATTACAGCTTATATTCAGCAGACCATAGGTGACTAGAGATCAACAATTGCAATGAAATCTTTATATAGCCATTTTGAAGTTACATCCATTAGAGGGCCAGAGCAATTAAACAAGTTTTAAAGAACAAGAAATCTGTCAAAGTATGTATATATATTTATATTTGCAGATACAGTCTGTAAGATTAGATTGAATATAACTATTTTCTCTCAACAGTTTATATAGATATACACTTCCTACATACATTTGTGAAAATGTCTTTGAAATGTATTCATTAAAGCTAATTATACAGGTCTAATACTTCTCTTCATTTAATGCTATAAAATTAATGGCCCTTCATTTTATCTCCAACGCAAATGATCATGTTATTTCCAACTGCACGCAGCTCTTTCTCTCATATGCTGAATATGATTAGTTTTCCTTTGGCAGAATTAGAGCACGTGATTCTCCGAGGTTAAGCAAGAGCAATGTCTCCTGGTGTTATTTCAGGGCTTCAGTAGTCTTAGCAAACAGGATTTCAGAAATGCACACTGCAAAAATCTTAGACAAGTGAGCTCTAGAGGCTGTGGCCTTTGGTAAGCAGACAAAAACAAAAATGGCAACTCATAAATCTCCATAAATCTTCAGAATCTTCACATGAGATTAGCTAGACATTAAAACAAACACTTGTAAAAACAAGAAGAATACAGTTGCTTCTAAAAGTATAGGCTATGTCATTTGGAAATACTGCCACCGAGCTCCAACTGAACTTCTTGAACGATTTTAATGGGAGCCAGATAAAGCTTGTAACAGCCTTGTTTTTAAAATCAATATTCCCTATTTGCATAACACAGACTTTCTCAAAAATCAGACAAATATCACCCAATATTCTAGAAGTTAAATATCTAAGCTCAAAGCCCAGAGACACTGGTGCTTACAGCATATATTAATTTTCCTCCATTTTGGTTGTCAATCAATTGCTTGTGCATGATGGTGATGGAGAACACATCTAACACTTGAGTGAAAAACAGACATAATTTTAAAAGTGTTTCTAGCTTTCAAATATTCTACTTGCAAACTTGGGAAACAAATGCTGCAGTCATAAGAGTAATTTGTGACTGAATGATTTTAAGATACGTTCTCTGTAGAAATGAACTCAGAGTGAATCACAAAACATATTCTTTCCTTCTTCAAGCGAGACAGGTGAACCGGAGAATACTATTTAAAATGTAATAAAATTTGAGAAAAAGAAGTTTTCCAAATTGTGCCTTGCAGGAGTCACTTAGCAGTTTTTTGCTTCTTTATCAAGCCAAGATGTCAAACACAAGTAGTTTGAGAACAGGGTATGCCTATTTGCCAGTGATGAAGCAATGTTTTGTGTCTGAAGCATTTGCAAGGGAATTTGCTTTTCTTTGCTTCCACTCTAGCATGCCTGAAGTGTCCTGTTGCTGTTGAGGCCAGAGCTGAGATGGCACTGATGACGGTACACACACCCAAAGTGTTAAAAATCCTGATTAAAAGCTCCCATCACAGCTCCATAGTTATACTTCTTGTGGAAGGGATCTGTCTGTAAATGCCAGCAGCACTGTCAAGCATAAACATCAACTTTTGTGTTCCTGGCACTATACATGCCAAAATCCTTTACCTGCTTTTTCAGTTTTCTATTGCAATTTCTCATGTATTAGGTTCAGACTTTAGAAATTGAGATAGGCCACTTTAACCAGCTTTTGTTTGGATGCATGATATGATTCTTCTCTTATTTTCTTCTTTCTGCTTCTTAGATGTGTTCTGAACTATGCATTTCCATGTACGTATGTAAGGCAACCTGACGCTGGACTGCTGACCGCCCGGAGGTCAGGCAGGTGTCTTGCACGAGGCATCCCAGTCGGGACAAGCCATTGCTCGGCAGACAGCTGGAAGCGTGCTGCCTCAGGCTCCTGTGTGGAGCTGGCAGCAGTCAGGTGTTACGGTGTAGTGGGCAGCGGAGGCAAAGGAGGAGAGAGGACTCGATGTAGCAGCCAACCAGTCTTTATTCCCTGACCCAGGAGCCGGGAGAACTAAGCAGCAGGAGAGTGATGCTACGAAGAGCGCAGAATGGCAGTTCCACAGACTTACCAAGGGGGGCGGAGAGAGGCGGTACAAAGGGGATAAACCAGTGGGGAAATGACATGCGGTGGCAGGTAACAAAGCACAGGGCCTCAGGGGAGGGTCCATTTTAAAACAACCAATGGCGGTACAAACTGAACAGAAGCTTCTTGCACCTAATAACATAAGCAATAAGATATATGAATAAACATTAGGATGACATAAACCAGGGTGATGTAAATGGCAACCAATGGGAAAAACTGGGAGGCGGGAGTAACAGGGGAGAACCAATGGGTAACAACCTCAAAATGACACAGAAACTTCAGGAACAGGGGGAAGTGACCCAGTCTGGAATGACACCCGGTGGGGGCACGGCCTACACATCCGTGCCGCCCTCCAACCCGCCCTCGGACCCACTGTCCTGGGCAGGGAAATCCACCCACCGGATGCCCTGATTGACAGCCAGCCTGAACTCGGGCTGGGCCACCGCAACAGCAACCTTGCTAGTAATTATGCTCTTAGAGTGTAAATGTAATACCGTAACTACCTGGGTAGAAACAGAAGACAGTTCATGATGATATATGCTAGGAGTGAAAAACCCTACTAAATCAGCAACCCTCCAGAATGGAGAGGTAATCTAAGGCTAAATACCTAATTCATATGTGAGTTTAATTCTTATAAAGAAACAAGCCTTTGGATCTCACACCTCTGCTTTTGGAAAGGTAAGATTCAGATCTGTCCTCTGTAAAGCCCTTTGCAATACCACACCATTGGCAAGGAACATGTATTTTTCTAGTGTAGTCAAGTTTTGTACAACCTACCTCTGCATTGGAGTCTGTGTGATGTGTTCTCAGAGGGCTGAGCTTCATTTCACATTGCAGATTTATAAAAGTGGAAAAGCTACAAGCTGAACCAAAATGTTAAGGGCAGCAGATTTCACATAAGCCACATGCAGCTGAGAATTTCCCTGGTTTTCACAGAGAATTGCACATTTCCCCTCTCACTCGGAAAGGCTGCAGGCCATCAGTGTATTTGAGAACAACTTTGCTTGGTGTGTGCAGTGTCTACCAAAGTGAGATCAGGAGAGCAGGAGAATGGTGGCAGAAGTGCTGCTGTGTGTGCACCATACTGCTTGTGTAACAGGCCGTGGGAATGTAACACGTGCAGTTCCAGGGCTCCCTTCTTAACTGAAAAGGAGACCTTACAAAAAAGTGTGATCTTGAGAATGACATTAACATCTTGTAGGGATGGCCTCAGGTCTAAAGAGGGTCGCAGATCTGATTAGGATGTACTGCAGGGAAAGCAGTGGGGATCACTTCTGGATCTCTTTGTAGAGCCTGGAGAAGGGATGTCAAAAAAAAAAAAANTTAAAACCTGTTGGGGAGCTCCCATTTTGTATTAACATTAGACAAACCCATCTCTCTGATGCATTTGTCCTTCATGCTCCCCACAGAACAGTCTCCAGTAAATTTCTAGGATTCAACTGCCAGGTGATCCTATTCTTATCTCTATTCTTAGTTGGCTATGGTGATGGTTATATGGAAAAACCCACAGTTTTTGAATCATTTGTGGCTGACTCAGCCCTTTTGCAGTCTGTCTACTGCTTGGCTGTTGCTGCAATGTCTACTAGCAACAAACAGGAATTCCCATGGGCTTAGAAATGTTTCAGCAGTGACAACACTAAGGTGCTATCCAGAGTAAAACTCTGTGCTGCAGCCTGCAGCACTGCCCTTTAGAAAAGAAAAGATAGTCCAGAATATGGGATGGCAGCGTCATTTTTGTATTGTTGTTGGACACTATCTTTGGAACTGTGTCCATCCAACAACATGGTCAATTTTAATGACACAGATGATTTAATTTTATTTTGCTCCTCAGTAATCGTGAAGAAATCTGTGATGAAGGGAGCCCCAGTCTATGGAGCATGTTTCTATACAGACTTGCAGCTATATTGCAAAAGCAGCTCTAGACCTGGTCCACATCCTCTCTGCATCCATGATGCTCCTCTCTGGGCAGCCTTTGGGAAGCCTGGGAGAGCCACACTACCATGGGATGAGCCTCGACGCAGGGTGTTGATGGGCCTACACCCTCTCTGTCCTCCCCAAGGCTTCGATTAAAGATTTGACTAAAGAAAGGGAGTTATGACTGACGTTACTTGATATAGCTGCTTTTCCTCATTCTGAATTTTGGTAGTCAGCATGCTTGAGTCTGTAATTAAAAAAGTCCTCTGCTTACATGCTCATTCTGTTTGGTGTCCTGAAGATCTCCCACCATGAATGGTCAGCAAGCTCCAGAAGGAAGAGTAGGGCAGAGAGCCCTGTTGGGTGATGCACCGACAGATAGGTTCGTAAGTGAAGTTTTGTCTTTGGCTACAAGTCACAATGACCCCAGGAGCACTCCTTTGTCATTTGCAGCTCTCAGTCTCAGGAGTCCTTATTGAATTTATCAAAAGATTACAGTAATTTGAACAATAGCTGTAAGAGTTATTGAAGTGGACCAGCTAAATGAAACAGCAGTCTTTGAAACCATTGTAAAAAAACACTCTTCTCTCAGATGAGTTCTAGCAAAGAACTATATCCACTGAAATAATGGGGAGTTATCATCCACTAAATAAAAGGAAAGCTATTTTAGAAGAAGACTATGTCAGTCCATCTTTCTTTTGCTGCCTGTCAGGTATGTCAATGGTGTCAAGAAACCTGGGTCACTACTTATTTCTTGCAAGATTAGTCCCTGTACAGCAATGGTAGCACAGCAGTGGAAACTCTCTCCTGAGCAGGGCCTGCCCACTTCTGCTAGCAGCAAAGTTTTTGAGAAAATCTGCATTTATTTACATACCTTCCAGCAGCAGTAACCATCACATCATTCTATAATTACGCAGCAAAACTCCAAACAGGGAGTTTAAATGAAGTTAATTTCTGAAGTGCCATATTTGTAAAATCAAAGTATCTACAGTATCATTTTGATGGTTATAAATTCCTTGGAGGGAGGGAAGGCATGCCTACTATCCATTTAGTACTTGCCACCTGCCAGTCTGTCAAAAGTAATTGGAGAGGTAAATTGTTTTCAGCATTGTCTTTTCCTGTGCAGGTGTCCTCTTCCTTAATTTTTTCCTGAAAAATCTGCAATGCTGACCTCTGTTGCAAGATGCCTGACATCTAACTGTGAACATCTGTACTAGCCAAGTGCTGGTCACAGGACATGACTCTTAATCCTGAATCCCTGAATCCCAAAATTCCAGAATCAGAGAATCATTAGGGAAAGGAGATGATCTTGTCCAACCTCACTGCCAAGGAAGGGCCACCTGGAGCAGGTGACACAGGAACATGTCCAGGTGGGTTCTGAGTGTCTCCAGAGAGAGAGACCTCACAACCTTCCTGGGCAACCTGTTCCAGTGCTGTGCCACCCTCAACCTAAAGAAGTTCTTCCTCGACCTGAAGTAGAACTTCTTGTGTTTTAGTTTATGACCATTGTTCCTTGTCCAGTGTCTGGACACCACTGAAAAAAGTCTGGCACCACCCTCTTGGCACCTGCTCTGAGGTATTTAGATGCATTGATGAGATCCCCTCTCAGTCTTGTCTTCTCTAGACTAAACAGGCCCAGCTCTCTCAGTCTCTCCTCATAAGAGAGATGCCCCAGACCCCCCATCATCTTTGTGACCCTCTGCTGGACACTCCCCAGCAGCTCCATTTCTCTCTTGTACTGCGGAGCCCAGAACTGGACACAGCACTCCAGATGTGGCCTCACCAGGGCTCAGTAGAGGGGGAGGATCAGCTCCCTTGACCTGCTGGCCACACTCTTCCCAACGCACCCCAGGATCCCACTGGGCCTCCTGGCCACAAGGGCACACTGCCGGCTCAGTGTCACCTTGTGACCCACCAAGACTCCCAGGTCCTTCTCCGCAGAGCTGCTCCTCAGTGGGGCAGCCCCAGCCTGTGCTGGTACTTGGGGTTGTTCCGCCCCAGGGCAGGACCCTGCATATGCCCTTGTTGAACCTCAATAGGGCTCTCTCTGCTCTGCTTTTCAGCCTATCAAGGCCCTCCTGAATAGCAGCTTTCCTCCAGTTTTTGGGCACCTCTCCAGTTCTCCATGATTTTTCAAAGACGATGGAGAGTGGCTTAGCAACACCTGCCAGCTCCCTCAGCACCCTAAGGTGTATCCCATCAGGGCCCATGGGTTTATGGGTGTGAAGTCTGCTCAGCTGATATTTCACCCAGCCCTCCACAACCAAGGGGAAGTCCTCCTTTCTCCAGCCTCCCTCTCATACCTCCAAAATCTGAGTTTCCTGAGGACTGGCTGCAGCAGCAATGACTGAGGCAAAGAAGGCATTCAGCAATTTTGTCTTCTCTGTATCTTCCGTCACCACATCCATCTGATTCAGCAGTGGCATCACATTTTCCCCAGTATTCTTTTTGCTGGTGATGTACTTCTAGAAGCCCTTCTTGTCCTTGATATCCCTCGCCAGATTCAGTTCCAAGTAGGCCTTGCCTTTCCTTTTCACATCATTTCATACTGATGATGTTCCTATAGTCCTCTCATGCTACCTGTTCCTTTTTCCACATCCCATAAGTTTCTTTCTTCCAGCTGGGATTAACTAGAAACTCCCTGCTCATCCATACAGGCCTCTTGCCCATGAGCCATTTCTGTTTCATGGGAATACACTGGTCTTGAGCTTGGAGGAAGTGATGCTTCAATGTTGACCAACTCTCTTGGACTCCCTTATCTTCTGGAGTCCTAAATGACGGAATTCCTCTAAGTAGGTCTTTGAAGAGGTTGAAGTTAGTTTTCTGGGAGTTAAGGGTTTGAGTCCTGCTTAATACTTTGCTTCCTCCATGCAGGTTCCCAAGTTCTACCATGTCACGGTCACTGCAGTCAGATCTGCTCCCAACATTCACATCTTCAACCAGTCCCTCCTGGCTTGTTAGTACAAGGTCCAGCAACACATCTGTCCTTGTTGGGTCCTCCACCACTTACATCAAAAATTTATCTTCAGTGATCTGCAGGAACTTCTTGGACTGTGTGTGCTGAGTCATGTTGTCCCTCCAACAAATATCAGGGTGGTTGAAATTCCCCACGAGAACCAGGGCCTGTGATTGAGAGGTGACCTCCAGCTGTCCACAGAAAGCTCCATCAACTTCCTCCTGATCAGGTGGCCTGTAGTAAACACTCACAGTACTGTCACCCATATCAGCCTGTCCCTCAATTCTTACCCATAAGGTCTCGACTCATTCATTCACCCTTGAGTAGAGCTTGATACATTCAGTTGCTCTCTCTCACACCAAGAGCAACTCCACAACCACACCTCACTGACCTGTCCTTTCTAAAAAGTACCTAGCCATCCATGACAACATTCTAATCATGTGCGCTATCCCACTGTCTCATAATTGCAATGAGATCATGGCCCTGTGACCGCACATAGAGATTTCTAGTTCTTGATGTTTATTTCCCGTGCTGTGTGCATTTGTGTACAGGCACTTCAGAGAGGTAATCAAGCATCCAGCTATCCTAGAAAGGGTTTAAGAGGATTTGTCATAACCATGAACACCCTTGATGTGGTTAGCCCTATGATTCTCATCTTGAGAAGCAGCCAAGGAACATCTGTCACCACACTGGCTGATATGACCTACTGCTTCATTCAAATGAAGATTAGTGACAAGTAGTGCCCCTCAGNCTAGCCATCCATGACAACATTCTAATCATGTGCGCTATCCCACTGTCTCATAATTGCAATGAGATCATGGCCCTGTGACCGCACATAGAGATTTCTAGTTCTTGATGTTTATTTCCCGTGCTGTGTGCATTTGTGTACAGGCACTTCAGAGAGGTAATCAAGCATCCAGCTATCCTAGAAAGGGTTTAAGAGGATTTGTCATAACCATGAACACCCTTGATGTGGTTAGCCCTATGATTCTCATCTTGAGAAGCAGCCAAGGAACATCTGTCACCACACTGGCTGATATGACCTACTGCTTCATTCAAATGAAGATTAGTGACAAGTAGTGCCCCTCAGGAATCTATACTGGACCAGGACTGTTTAATATTTTCATCAGTGACACAGACAGTGAGGTCGAGTGCACCCTCAGCAGATTTTCAGATGACCCCAAGCTGAGTCATGCTGTTGGTGCACCTGAAGGATGGGGGGCCATCCAGAGGGACCTGGACAAGCTCAAGAAGTGGCCCATGGGAATCTCATAAGTTTAGCAAGGCCAAGTACACAGTCCTTCACCTGATGGGGGAAATCCCAGTATCAATACAGCTGGGAGGTGAAGGGATCGAGAGCAGCCCTGCCGAGAAGGATTTGGGGGTGCTGGCGGATGAAAAGCTGGACATGACCCAGCAACATACACTCACAGCCCAGAGAGCCAGCGTGTCCTGGGCTACATCCAAAGACTGAGCAGGTTGAGGGAGGGGATTCTGCCCCTCTGCTCTGCTCTGGTGAGATCCCACCTGGAGTCTTGCATCCAGCTCTGTGGTCCTCAGCACAGGAAGGAACAAGTCCAAAGGAGGCCAAAATGACCAGAGGGCTGAAACACCTCTCCTGTGTAGTAGGACTGAGAGAGTTGAAGCTGAAGGTCAGGCTTTCGCCTGAAGAGAGAAGATTCCAGGAAGACCTTATGGCCCAGTACTTACAGAGACCTTATAAGAAAGGTGGGTACAGATTTTTAGCAGGGTCAGTTGCAACAGGAAAAGAAGTAGTGGTTTTAAACCAAAAGAGGGTAGATTCAGACTAGATATAAGGAACAAATTTTTTACAATGAGGGTGGTGAAACACTGGAACAGGCTGCCCAGGTAAACGCCCCATTCCTAAGGCTCATTCAGGGTCATGTTGGAAGGGACTCTGAACCACCCCAGGTACTTGAAGATATCCCATAACAGAAGATGTCCATTTCAGAGCAGTTGGACTAGACATCCTTTAAAGATCCCTTTCAAACAAAAGTGTTCTGTGATTCTATGTTTTTAAGGTTTCACACAACTATGGGTGTCCAATTCCTCCTTTACAGTCATGACTCTGTCCTTTGCTGCTTTTGCTGCCTCACGTCTCATATCCTGGCACTAGTGTCAGTTCATCTTAGCTCTGCATAGCAACTGTTCCGTTCTCCTCTCAGTGCTGGTCCCAGCATGGCAGTGGTTTGATTGTTGAGTTCATCAGGAGTAGGACTGCAAGCATTACCAGTCACAGCTCTGTGCTCCCTTGCTTATGCACTGACAAAGTCCTGGTCCCTGGTGCTGGTGACTTCCACAGTACAGCTAGCTTCTCACTAAACTCCAATGTTTGGCCATGTCTCTCAAAAAAAAAAAGAAAACTGAAATATGTAAAACAGCATTTCTGTGGAGACTTCTGAATTCCCACTTTCACATATCATTAGCAGAGAAAAGAAAAAACAACCCAGACTGGCTGTCAAATTCACTTGAGTCTTCAAGGTCAGGATTTAGGGAACACTGTTTTGTTTGTACATTGAGGAAATCATACCTAGGGCCCAATGGGATGAGACAAATTTGGCAGCCAGCTATGTTGTTCTCAGAGTGCCACTTTTTAAGAAATCCTTGTGAGATTGGGTCACCAGCCAAATAAAGGTGTTGCTCTGACAGCGGAGCAGACACCAACAAGCTGAGAAGATCTTGCTGACCTCCTTCCCCATGACTGGCCTTTCCTGGAGCCAAAACAGAGAGATGTAGTTTACAGCACTCTATGGGCTGTCCAGAAAGATGTTTTGTCATGCTGACCCTATGCTGGAGTATCCACCAGGGAAATCTGGTGTTCCCTTTTCACTGCAAGGCTAAGACACAAGTGGGAAACTGGTGGAGAACATCCAGTCTCCAGATATTTCCGAGAGTCTTTGGAGGCCACTGTAGACTCTCCACTTGCTCTGTAAAGCAAAGAAGCCAGAGGCTGAGACTGTGTTCCTAAATCTACTTAAAATTATAAATCACCAGCTGGCAGATGATTACAATGTACAGCCTTTCTTCCATCAAACTAATGGAACTTTTGAAAATAATTAATAGGACCCTGAAAAATTCCCAAAGCCTTGGTTTTTTGTTTTTTTTTTTTTTTAATTAACACAATTTTCATTGAGATGAGAGATATAGGCCTAAATACTGCCATCAGTTATGCACATATATCCCTACTGCCCACAGATGATTTCACTGCCAAATGGTGCCCAAGTATGACATGCAAGGATCTGCATGTTCCCTCTTTGTAAGATGGAAAAAATTCTGCAAAAATAGACATTTTTTATTTCTTCTTATAAAATATTAGTGTGAGTCATTTGATTCCACTTTGAACTGTTTTATATTTATTGTTTTATATAGTTATTCTAGGTATCTGCATCCTCAACAGTTACTTAAAAGCTGCACTTGCCAAAACCTGTCAATTATTGCTTCAGTCACAACTTGCAGTCACTGAAACAGCAGCAGAGAAAGAAATTTTAAACTCATTTGGATGTCAGAATTTCACAGTGGAAACTTATCTCTGTGGATATCAGTGTCACTGTGTGAGCTGGTTTGAAAGAAACTGCTCTGGGGTGAGTAGCTCATCGGACAAGAGACGCTAATGGGACGTGTCGGGGGGGGACATTGCAGGAAAATAGGACTGGCACAAAGGAAAATGAGATAGGAAAATATATCTCAAGTGAGTGTCTTGGCATGGGGGTAGCTAGATCAATAAACTCAAAAAAGAGTCTAGTGTTACCTTACTTGCAGCCTATGGTATAAAGATATCTAGGTTGTTGGCCAACACTCAGAAAAACCTACAAGAATTTGAGTTCCTGGTCGTTGAACACTTTGAGAAGTGGTGGATCTGGCAAAGCCATTGTTCCAGACAGCAACACGCAGCCAGAACTGAGGGGTGAAAGCTGATATGCACACAAAAGGTTCATGGGACCTCTCTGGTGCAGCTATACAGCCCTGGGCCAGGAGCAGGCCACTGCCGCACCACCGGCTGCTCAGCACATGAGTGGAAGGGTGAACTCTCCTGGAAATGGTACAGATCCCAGAAAGCTGACACCAGTGATGGGATGCCAGTAGTGTAAATGAGATCTTAAAGGGATCTATAGGTGATGACTCTTTTCTACATAGATATTTTTAACTTGTTCAAGTAACCTTTAGCCCTGAAATTACAGGAATTTTTTTCACACCATCATGGTGAGTTTCTCTCTGCCCTCCTCTGTCATTTCAACCTCATGCTCTTTCTGGACTGCAGTATCAATTCAGAAAATAAACACTAATTAAAAAAAAAAAAGAGAGAGAGAGTCTGGTTATACCGTGTTTCTTAAAACTACTGATTCTTCAGAGTAAAGCACAGAGACAGTCTGCCTCAGGTTAGATACAGAGCTAATGGGAAATTGACAATTGGTTGGGCACAGCAAGGAGGTCCCACAGCTCCAGGACTGAAGGCAGAGCATCTCTCCTGCAGGCTGCAGTCTCCCAGCCAGCAGCAGCCGTGCTTGAGTTGCCTGTTGGACACACTTACCCTCTTTACTCCTATCCTTCTGTCTTTCCTTCTATTTTCTTTACTCCCTCCCCAGCTATTTTTCACAACTCTCTGGCTCTGTCCATCCATCCAATTCCTTATCCACCAAACAATCCACGCATGAAATCTGTGTCCATCCAATTTGGAGTTAAGGATGCTGGGGGGAACCATGTCAAAGACATTTTAAAAATCCAGATAAACACCATCCATAGCTCTTCCTTTGTCCACTCATGCAGACACTACACCAGCGATGTTCACTGCAGCCCTGGCTGCCTCCAACCTTGACATCACCCATCAGCTCACTTGCACTGGTGACCATCAGCTCCAGTAACAGATCCCCTCTGTCAGGGCTGTCCATTTCCTGGCTTAAGAAGTTATCCTCCACGCATTCCAGCAGTCCCCTGGATTGACTACAGCTCACCAGAGATGTTGGAGGTTGAAGTCCCCCAGCAGAACAAGGGCCAGGGAGCACGATGCCTCCCATAGCTGGAGCAAGCAGATTTTGTAGTCAGTAGGCTCCCCTTGATCAGGGGGCCTGTAATAGGCACAGTCCAAAAGGTTCCCTTTGTTACCTTATTCTCTGATTCTCACCCAAAAATTCTCAACCTGTTTGTGGCTGTTCTCCAGAGAGAGCCCTTCACATTCCATTCATTTCTTGATGTAGAGGGCAACCCACAGAGGGCCTTCCCTGTCCTCTCTGAACAGTCAATAGCCATGGTCCAGTCATGGGTTTCATCCCACCAACTTTCACAGATGGCAACAAGTTCATAGCCTTTCAGCAGCACAGTGGCTTCCAGCTCCTCGTGTTTGTTGCCCACACTGCACCCATTGGTGGAGGCACTTCAGCTGCACCGTCATCTATGTTGCTTTTTGGAGGAATGCTTTTTAACTCTTAGATTTTTCACCAGTGTTCACCTGCAGGCTTCTATTACGTCAGGAGCCCTTGTATCATCTCTGTAAGACTATTATTTTCTTCTAAAATAGGGTATCTTTACCAAAGAGTCACTGTTATCTATGATATATCATGGATATCTTGGCAAATCTTGGCTATTAAGAGGTTAAGATGAATTGTACCTTAAAAATGAAGTATCATCCAATAGATAGTTTTCCAGATGAAAAGGACTTCTTGCTGCTATGACCTAGAACATTTAACTCTAGATCCTTGGATTTTCCAGTCATCTTCTTTAGAGTGCCCATTAGATTAATTAATTGTGCAGAGGGCACAGATCCAGTTTGGTGACATGCCACCATCACTCAATAAACATAAAATAAAAATATTGTTTTCACATTTATTTTTAAAGTACTTGCCTAATCAATTACAATGAAGAAAGTGAGTACCTAAAGAATTACATTGGAGTCCATTCATTTTAACACTTGTCAGCTAACTCTGAAGCAGTATCACCAAAACCAATTCATAAGCTGTATGAGTATTCCTCATTTAGGCAGCTTGATAAGAGGATGGACAGGACAGAGAGAGAGGTGCACCAATTTCACTAAGTTATATGCATTAAATAATGACAATACCTGTTGTACTGTACAGAAGAGGTGTGTCGCTGCCTTCCAAGATAATATTGCCATAACAAAATCAGTATGTCCTTGCCTCTTACATCAGACATCAGAATCTAGGCACTTGAAGTTGTATGTTTCCTCTGAAATCAGTGAAGGCACAAGGACCCTAGGTTGAGGAGAATCAGCACTCTAAAATGTTTGTGGTTGTAGGAAACAGAAGGGAGATCCTGGAGTGGAACAAACAATTCAAAGAGAAGATTTCAGCTTACCCCAGTCTGGACCAAGTCCATGGCTTTTCCCCATCTTTGTGACATTTCCCTGTGCAGAAATCCCTTGGAGCAACAGGCTGGGCATCAGAGATAGGCATGATCAGAACAGAGCATAAGGGGCTCCTGAACAAGATTATGAGCTCCAGCTGGCTCAGACCAAAGCTCCTTAAATAGCTCCCCACACCTTCCTTCTTCAGCTACTATTAACAGTAACACTTAAAAAAAGACCTCATTGGCAGTGCCTCATTTTGGGTACTTACCAGCCCTGTCTACCTGAATTCAGGTGTGCGCTGCACTGCTACATTGGTTCTGCTGTGGTGGGATGCTGGGTACAGTCACCTGCTCTGCTGTTGCAGCTGCTTGCCTGAGGCC
The DNA here is from genome assembly GCA_013397175.1 of Platysteira castanea. Lineage (NCBI taxonomy): Eukaryota > Metazoa > Chordata > Aves > Passeriformes > Platysteira > Platysteira castanea. Next base: position 65,949 of record VYXC01009321.1, read on the forward strand.
TTATGGATCCTGATTCCATTTTGGAATGTGGACTTGCTGCCAAGTTTGGTGTGATACATTACCCTTGGGGCCATAGTTTCCTGTTGCCTACAGGACTACCTCTTGTGCTACTGCTGTCTGCCGACCTTGTCTCCCATTCTAGATGCTGGCAGAGTAATTTTGGAAAGGGAACTGTCAGGTTCTCAGCGTACACACTGAGGCTTTTGATGTTGCATTATATAATTGATAGGTCCCATGGATTCTCACATGAGTTTCAAAACATGTTAGTGCTCCAGCTTTGGGTACTCAGTTGGACAAAAGTCTAGCATGTGACATCCATGCTTCACTGCTCACATCCAGGCAATGCTAGAGGCAGACTAGATTCCAGGTCCACAAAGCTGGAATTGGAGTGAGCCTTGGGAGTGGGAGTCCCATGCTCCTCAGGATTGCAGTCATTGCAGAGCTTCCCCAAAAACTTCCCTGTGCCCTAAATTCACTTCATCCCCTAAGCACTGCTGGGTGCTGAGAGTTTCTTTCCTCCAGAATAGAGCTGAGAGCTCTAAACAGAAAATAGAGGGAAAACTCCTGTTGTCTTCAGCTAAATTAAAAAATTAAAGTACAAAAGGCCAGGAAATTTCTTGATTACTTGGTTTGTTCAAAGGTCTGTGCATTTGGGTTATTTCTTACCCTGAATAAATGTAGTGTATTTTCAAACATTTGTCTTTACACCATTAAGTAAGAAGCATCTGTTAAGGCACAGAGTGGTTTAAAAAAATACACCTGTGTTACTGGGGAAACAGGACTTACATAGGAAAGAAAATTGTGCCTTCTGACTGTCATAACTAATAAAGCTCTAAAGAGAAAGCTCTATACCTCCATTAATTTAGGTTGGTTCCTTAGTTTCAATATTATTAATTACACAAATTATTGTACACCAGTTTAGTTGCAACTCTTTCTCTTATTCTTTGACTGAACTCATTCATTTGCAATTCCCCACTGGAGATCCAAAGCCAGGCTTTGAATGCAAATAGTCACCATGGGCAGTTTCTGCAAAAACAAAATAAAGTTATTCGAAGGAACTAGTGGCTTCATTTTGATCTGCTTGTTCATCTCCTCCCTGGAAGAAAATTGGAAGACACTTAAAGTTTCATTTAAATAACACCCAATGCTAGGGTTCTGATTTGTGCATATTGGACAGAAAATAAAAAGATTAATTTAGTCCTCTAATCTATTGTTATAAGCCTAATTATTTTACATGTCTTCATTTCATTAATGACTTGCTGTTTTTTCCATGCATCTCCTTCCCATTGCTTTTGTTTAAACCTCCTGGTGGGAAGGCATAGATTAATTTTGTTGTGCCTTAATGAAACTGTATGCTACATTAGATTTAACCATTTGGCATGCACTGCCAACATCACCATTATGCATAATGAATTACTTTTTGTGAGTCCCAAACTAACACAGATCTTCAATGTTCCTCTGTAGACATTGCAACTACACAGCTGGCAGATATCATTACCTTAAACTTACATGGAAACCTAGAGCTTGACATAAGACAGCTTTGTAAATTTTTCCTTAAAGAAATTGGAATTTCCTTTAAAAAATATAGCCGCTTTCCAGGGAAGATGTGGAAAGCTCATTAAGTTTTGCTGTTGTCTACCATTAACCTTGTTTGATATGTATATGCACGTGGGTGGGTGCATGTCCAGGGTCTACATGCGGAACCCCCAGTGAGGCAGCGTGTGCTCCACGTCAGGACCAGACAAACTTCCTGTGCTCTGAGCAGTTTGCCTGTGAGTATGGAGATTAATAGTTGTCTCAGCTGCTGAAGCTTTTCACATGGGAACCCTTTGCCTCAGCAGTCAGTCTGAGGACTCTGACAGGATTTCTCTCACACACCTTACTGCCAGTGGAATGACACAGGGAAATAACTGATTAAACATGAAAACCAAGCTTCTTTATCCCGGGTCCAGTGTCCAGTCACCTTTGGTTTCTTTGTTTGTTGTTCATCAGAGATGCTCAGCCAGTTCATCAGCAGGGCACCATATGCAGTTCTTCATGAGTCAGGCACTTGGAGGCTTCTTTCACCTCTTCTGCAGTCACTTGGTTAAACCTTAGGACATGGGGATCCCAGATACGATCTACCACAGCTGGGCCCTTTCCAAGAAGCACAATGGTTGAGTTATCCAAGGAGAGGAGAATTAAATGTGGTACATGCACCTGCTCTTGCACCTTGTTCCAGGACCAATTAAAGTCTGCACACTGCAGGTCAACCTAAATCCCATCTGTCATCCCATCCATCTGGGACATCTCACAGTTACAAAAGTTGTTTATCCAGGAGTCACAGGTTGTTCAAACCAAGAGACAAATGTGGCATACCTCAGCATGTGTCTGATAGCTGGTAATTGGTCAATCTCCCCTGAAGAGCCTCTACTGACAACATCTGCCTGTCTCTTCACCTCCACCAGCACCCACCTTCAGCCTCCTTGTACCCAGCTCTGAACACTCAACTCTGTCTCTTTCACATGCCCCCTCTGAGCTCTCCTGTCTTTGCTGGACACAAAAAAATTAACCCTGCAGCAACACTGAACTCTCAGGTAGAGACACGGGACTCTAAAGCGCTGCCTGTGTATCTTTTCCATGCTAGTACAGCTGTTATGAACACCAATGTGTGTGCTAAGCTAAACAAGATTTCCAGACAAAATCTGACATTAGGCGAAACAAAGCCAGGGAAAGCCAGTTCTGTGAACCCATAACTGATCAGTGTTCAGAACTCATGAATGAAAGCTAAGAATATTCTGTGCATATTCCCTGCAATTTTTAATTACAGACACTGAAACTAATGAGTGCAGTACTAGACTGCAAGGAGGGACACTGACTATAAAACTAAATTTAACTTGTGGAGATCTACTCTTTTTTTGTTCAAATGTTCTTGAAAATTACAAATAAAACTGCTTGGCAACACCAAGCCAAATACTTTCTTCAGCTGGCAAGGTTCTCTTCTAATACATTCTTTATTTGCCAATGGAAGATATTGATGACAAGGACTGTACCTGAAGGGAATTAATGCACAAAATCGTCACTAAAGTTATATTAAAGTCTACATTGTAAAGTTGCATTTATTTTAGGTCTGTGAAAGCTAAGAAATTTATTGTCAAGCCTGAGTGGCTCGGCTGAAACTCTCTGCTTACACTGGACCACTCTGTCACTGAGGATTTAGAGACAAGTAATTTCAGGACCCTCTGTTAGTGCATTAATGGTGCTCAGGACCAAACAAGCAATTGCCTGCTACTTTTCCTGATCTGAAGAGAGATCTGCTAATCTTCCTGCAGCTCCGTATTGTTGTATCTAATTCAATGACAAGGAGACTAACTCATGCATTTGTGAAACTTTGCATCACAGTTACAACTACTGTAAATTTTATCTTCAGCTTTAAGGAGACGTTGGTGCAAGACGAAGAACAGTAAGACGTGAACTTCTGTGACCTCACTGTCAGCAGAAGGACTTGGCACTGCTCCTGGCTTAGCATCCCCTATCCTCAGAAGCTGTGGAGGAAGTTGGTAAGCATCCAGTGAGTGCTGACTGGCTGTGCAGATGTGCCAGGATGCGGAGGTTTGAATGCAAAATGCTGGTGTAACATTTTGCATCCGGCTGAATGAAATCTTAGTCTAAAATGCAGACATCACCGGGTTTTACTTCAAGTTAGGGACTGTTCCTCTGGAGAAAAATAACAATAGCTTAATTTCCAAGGCTCATCCACTGAGAGTAATGGTCTCAGAGCTTCCAGGAAGACCCTAGATAACACATGGAGGAGCACCTAGGTGTTTATGCTGCGCGCAGAGCAGTCCCAAGAGATACCCAGAGCATATGCTGCATCCTAGAGGTAATCAGCTGTAGGGGAGCCAAGAGTAATGCTGGGTGTCAGGATACCTTGGTTATTCTCAGTCTAGTGATCAGACTTAAAGTTGCAGACTTAAAGTTTACAGACTTAAAGTTGTGTAATCGGGAATTTGAATTTGGCATGCAGAGGGCACTGACTTAGATATGTCACTTTGGAGACTGGAGTTCTCTTCCCAGGCAGAAGAATGAAAAGCCTAGCTCAGTAATGATCATGGTGCCTTGTGGAAATATTACCAACAGTCTTTGGAAGAGATACTCTGGCTTTTGGCCCAATACTTCTTTCCTTTGGTTACAGGGTGCCTTAAATAGGAAAGTTTTCCTCTCACATTTTGCCTTTTCTGCAACAGGCACAAGAAGAGGTGTGGCATGTGACTTGCCATGAATTAAGGACTTGCACTATACTAAATAAAAAGCAAAAGGTAGCCCACTGCCTCACTGAGATGAGATTGTCATTTTATGGATTTTGGACCTCCTTATAGCATTGATATCACTCAATCCAACTTGCTTCATGGTGCAGTATTAGTTGTGGAGCAGCAAATCCCACACACAGGCCATGAGGAGGTTTTGGAGTGATTGACTGTTTACCTGCCTCACTGGTTTCTATAACACAGTGTCAGTAAGGTTCAGGAATCCCATATTTCTGATCAGATGTTGTCACTGAGCATCAGCTTCTTACAGAGACGTGAAGTGAGAGCTGCTTGAAACAAAGGCAATGCCAATGAGAATGCTGCTAGCACATGATTCCAGGGGTTGGGCTCTTGCAGGCCTCACACAGAGACTTTTAGCAGCATCACTACTTAGTTGCTGTCACCTAGAGGGACAGATGGGCACAATCTGGTGTCCAGGAGGTACAGGGTCCCTGAGTCAGCTTTCCAAACCACACTAGCTCTTCACTTTACCTTGCCCCCAATGTCAGTGGGCAGGTGAGCTGGAGAGAACAAGTCTGCCTTGTTAAAACAGTCCTGTCTGTGTTACCCACACGGTCTGACTGCCCCCAGTCTGCCCCATATCTGCCATTTCTCTTCTGCTCTAACTCAATCACCCCAAAATTGTTACTGCACGGAACCATGGACCACCATCATATCTGGCTTCAATCCAAAGCCAGTAATGAGTGGAATAAGCACACTCTATCTACCTGTTTGTGTCACACTGCTAACATACAGACAGATATTGAATTAAAGGATAAAGATACCAACTCATAAAATGCAGATGGTGCATTACATTTGTCCAGTCTTCTAAGGTGCTCTAAGAACTGTCAACAAGAGGATCATCCACTGTAACCCAAATAGTTAGATTAAGGGACATAAGGATATCTCTGAAATTTGACCTTTGGGGTATGCAAACCAGGGGTAGTTTTATTTCATTTCCCTGGCATCACTTTTTTTAAAGTCATACTCACTGTTTTGGAAATTGGAAAAAAAGTCTTTTGTTTGAATTTTACATTAACTGAATTGAGTCAGCATGCCTTTTACACAGCTGAGTAACATAATACTATTCCTCCTTCAAACCAATGTGGCAAGCCCGAAAGCAGGAGATTAGGACACCTTAAAAGTGTTCTGGTGTTCTAAGTGCATGCAGTAGGTGAAGGAGGTGGTCCATCTTGCCTTCCCTGCCGCTCACGTTCCTACTGCCTCTCTTGCACCAGATTTTGAAATCACATTGTTGAAAAATGTGTCAGACTAGTTTGCTGACTAAGTGGACAGCCACTTACAAAAATAAAATACATGTTTTCCTCTAAATGTGCCGTCCTGGGTAAAATGTGGCCAACTCTAAATAGGTGCAGCCCAGTTGTACTGGGAGCCTAAAGACTTTTGGGGTAACTCTAATCAAGAACCATGAAAGCATTCTGGCTACATCCAAAAGATGAAGCTTCAGAGCTGTTCAACTCCCAGAATTTTGCTCAGAATACTGCGCTACAACACCACTTTTAAGTATTCTAATTTACGGTCAGGAACAGCCCTTTAAAGATCAACTATGCTTGTGCTTTAAATACATGGAAGATTTTTCTTCTAGAGTAATATTTCTCTTAACTAGCATAAAATTTAGCAAAGAGCCAGAGTAAATCTTTTTCAAAAACATAAAAACACTGGCACTTATTTATCCAAAAGACCATAGCCAGAGCCATGGTCCTATATTCACACAGGCCAATTGTGTAAAACAAAAATATTTCTTAAAATTCTTCCAACACACTAAGTAGACTACCATACTTCTTTTTTACCAATATTTGGTGCATGAGTACAAAAGATGCTTGGAAGGAGTTCCAAGAATGAAAGAAAAGTCCTGGAAATGAATAAGTACCACTTCCATAATAATGGTGTAAGGTCCATGTGGAAAAGGTCATCTCCTGCAACAGGTTTAGGATTTCTCCATTAGTTTTGTTTCCTTTATGGGAACCTACAACACATTTTCACTATAGTCCATCAGTGGCTGCTTTCATCCAAACTAACGTAATTTCCATTTCACATTTCTACACACAAAGAGTAGAACATAATACACTTTTTATAACAGACCCTGAATGCCTTTTTACAGTTCTTACACTGAAGTTTTGATCAGGCTGTAACTGTCCAGGGAGAGAAGATCAACTCAGGAGAGATTCCTCCCAGCTCCAAAGTGGGAGTGGGAATTGAGAGTGATCAGCTCAGCCCTGAGTACTGAGTTCCCCAAGCTTTGTAGAAACAGGAGAAATCGTCACTGTGTGCTTTCCTGCTTCTTTGCATTTAGGTCTAACCTGACTCCTACCAAAGTGTGTGTGATTTAGAAGTTAATTTGGACAGGATCCTTCCTGAATCTTTCCTGGCTGTTGCTGGGATAAGATGCAGAAATACTGAAGCAAAGCCCTACAAAACAGACATGAAGATGAGACGGAAGAGAAGAAAAAGAGCTCTGGCCCAGTTTGCTCCAGGTTCTAGATGTTCCCATGAACTCCGTATAGCTCGTCAGCATTTCCTGCTCTGATGTGGCTCTGCACACCTGAGGAAGAAGCATTTGTATAGATGTTATTCCAAACATGTCCCTTTGCTAACTGTGTTGTTGCAAATTCCATTCTGTAATGGTCACTGTAGGCTCTCACAACTTACCAGAAATCATAGCAGGCAAAAAGCACAACATGATTTTGCCCTCATTTCTTCTGTATTTCTTGCATGTTTTTTGGAGCCATATCATTGCTGTATTGCATTAATACTGTGGTGTTAACCTCTGATTCTGGTCCACCTGCAGTCAGACAGTTTGTATATGCATATTTCGTATGATTACTCGTTTATATTTACATACTACAGTGATATTTACATCTATATTTCTAGATAATACTATTTAAAGTGTGTTAATTTAAATTTTCTATTTTTGTTTTGTGGTGGGATTTTTGGTTTTTTTGTTTTTTTGTTTTTTTGTTTTTTTTTTTTAACTAGCCAGGTATGGGAAATTCAAAGAACAAAAATACAGAACAATTCTCTTACATTTTAAACATAGAGATGTCTAAACATTTTAAACACCTCTCACATTAAACATAAATGATAAATAAGCTTTTTGTCTGAAATTGTTTGCCAAGAAAGTGGATTTTTTTTCTGTAGTCCAAGTAACTTACTATTATTTTTCAAATTACTGGGTTCACCCTGCCACAATATGCTTATTTTCTGTACTCTCAAGGCATTATTACAAGAAAGAAATTTCTGTGATTTTACTGGTAAATTACAGATACCAGACTGCAGAAATTTGAGGTTGTATTTCTCTGGCCATGTAGATAGTTTTAGACAGCCATTTCAAAGTTTTATTGCCAAGTAATGGAAATTTCTAATGCAGACTTATCATTTCACAGTCAGTGCAATAGCGTTCCCTCACTCATTTCGTTGTTTGGGGTTACCCCATCCAAGAACAAATTTAGGAACTTTTTATGGCCAAAGATTTCCTTGGGATATTATAGTCATTGAGCTTCTATCTTCTCTGTGTAGTGTGTTAAATGATTTGTATAAAGTTTGTACAATCTGGAACATTTTAAAAATGTTGTATGAAATAGGTTCATATTAGCAATTATTTATGAACTGTGAAGCCAGCAGTTAAAGCATATGTATGAGATTAAGCATCAAAATGGATATAAATCATGAGCTTTTCTGATGTGGCAAAGGACAGCATTCATTTAGGCGAAACACCTCCTGGGTGGATGAAAAAAGCTCCCATTAGCTTTTATTTGGCACTGACCCAACTTATTTACCATGTAGCTTGTTTTCCTATGATTCTGTGATTTAGCTAATTTTGTTTCCATACTATTGTAAGATAATTACCTCCCCCAAATTATTTCTCTCCACATCTCTGCAATGCCATTGATGTAAACCTTCACAAATGAAAGGAAAATGGTATCCACTAACTTAATATTTAAATGGCTTTTAAAGTTTTATTAGAAATTTTGAAGTATTCACTGTATTTATCCCAGAAGTTTTACGTCTCCCTCAGGTGAGGCATGGTACATACTAGACCAGGTATCAGTAACAGTATTGACTTACCTCTCAAAACAGTTTTGCCTTTATCTGGCGTGGGATGAAAACTGTTGTTCTACATATTCATCTATACTGATGAAATGTATGAAAGACAGACTTTTGAAGTAGTATCCTAATTTCTTTCTGTGTATTATTAATATGATTTCTTTTACCAACCAGGACATGAAATAACTGTCATTGTCAGAAGCTACTTTTATTTTGGTTGCCAAAGTGTAGCATAATAGTTGCACATTTTCTGTCTTTTGTCATCTAGCGAGAGCCTCTCCCAACTGTGTGTAGTTTTATTGCTGACTGTGTTTTATTGCAGGTTGTAGTGCACAACTGCTGCTGCATTTCTGCTTGATGTCTCACAGGAGGTGACCACATGACTGTGATGCAGGACGGGTGCTACATGCCATGAGGCTGCAGAGGTGGGGTGATATCACCCAGTGTCCTAAACCCTGGCACTGCCATCCCAGCACTTGCCTCCCCACATCTGTATGCCACAAACTGTCCAGTGAACATCTTTCACTGCAGAGCTGTTCTGCCCAAGCCACCTAGGAGTTAGGGGTGGATTGCCTGGGCAGTGGTGCTGCAGAGGAAGGATGTGCCCTCACCAGACAGCCTGCACAGTTGGCTGATGCTCAATGGAGCCAGCAGTCAACCCATACTGGTAGAGAAAAGTTGAAAGTATGAGAACAGGAAGAGAGGATTTTTCAATCTGAACAGTGAATGAGGATGGGGAGAAAACAAGTAGAGGAAAGAGACATAATTTCTGCTTCAGCCTCAGGTAGCCAGTCTGTTGGACTCAGGCTTTTCCTTAGTCACTTAGGCTGTCTGGGTTGAACATGCTGGTTTTCACATTTTCAACTGATGCATTAACAGTGGTGGCGTGACACAAGAAAGCTTGCAACCTCATGCTGAGCAGTGAAAGTATGTAGTGAAATTGACAGTTTCGTGCAGTGAAAGCAGATGCAAGTTCAGTGAAAATGGGAACCTAATTCCTGAGTTTTGGTGGGGTGTGTTTGTGTGTGTGTGTGGACTGCTGGCACAGAGAGAAGAAATGCTCCAGCACTCCATGGCCAGCTTTCTGGGAGGACTTGAGCCAGACTTAGGGAGTGACCCAGCACACAAATGCAAAGGTACTAACTTCTGAATTAAATGGTGGATGGCACCTTTGGGAACAGATGGAATGTTATGGAATGCAGGATGGGTGGAGGGGAAAGCAAGGAATACAAGAAAGAGAGAGAGTAGAGAAGAGATAGAAAGAGAGAGCTTAAGCAGCAGGAAGAATGGTCCCTATTCCTTAAAAACATGGGCTATCACATGGTATTCTGTGCTTATCTCATGGCAAAGGCCTTCTGTGGCTTTAACTGTGTTTGAGACAGGCAGCTGTGCTCTTTAAGTCCTTGGAGTGGCTGATAGCAGCATAGGTAATGCAATTTTTCCAGAAACAGTGTAATTTTACACAGAAAGTGCCAAGTAAAACCCTATGGAGACCAAGCAGGGATTTGGTTAGTGCTGCAGGTTGGCAGTCACCCCCAAGGGATGGTGCTGTATCAGCCTCAGCTGGCTACTTGGACATATGTACATACTCTGGAAAAGGAGGCTATTACCATGACATTTCTCTTCGAGTCAATAACCTCGTTTGAAATGATCTTTAGCAGCAAATGCAGAGTTGGCTTAAGACAACATTGACCTAACAGGATATTTTTCTTTCATCTTCCAGGTTCTCCAGGCCGACACAGAGGAACAGGAAAGAAATTCAGGGAGTGAGTTTCTGGGGGATGTTCTCTGATCATTCCTTTTCCCGTGTTACATAACCCCTAAGTGATGTGTTTTGGTATTTTCAGCTATAAATTCCTAAGACAGATTCCACGGTAAATTTGCATAATCAAAGGACATGCTCCCTTTTTCATTGTTCAAAGTTAGGGAAAAAAAACCCAAAAAAATCTGGGAACTGTTTCACTGTGGCAAAGCAGAGACAATGAAGTAAACTACTTTTAGAACATCTTCTTAAACTGTTAAATTATTAACACGTATAGAAGTTGGAAAGTAACACCATTTTAAAAATTACTTTGATGTGTTAAAATTATAGGAACTATATATACTGTACTGTGTACAGTATTATGTACAGAAAAGTAATAGTTCTCTCCATTAATTGTTAAATCTTTCCCCAGCCTTAGTCAGGGTGCTATTTTTCAGGATGTATCATTTGTCTGTTGTTCAAAAGGAAAATGTGGGAAAAAAGTAGTAGAGTCAGTAGGAGTCAAATCATGCGTCCATGAAATTAATGGAAGTTTTTTTCCATTGTCTTCAGTGGAAGAAAAACAGTGAAAGCCAAGACCTAGTAAATTTACCTTCTGTAATTGTTGAGAAAATGAAGCATGACATGGTTTGAGAATAGGAGGCTGCTTGCTCCTGTGTCCATATTCAAGTAACAAACTTTCTTTCATTTTGAATGAGTATTTCAAAACAGTAGACAGCAATCTTCTGATCATTTACCCTTCTATCTATAATGGTATCCCCTGGTTAAAAGAGGACTGATGTAGCAAGTTCTGGGCAAAACCTAAACTTACTGAGTTCAAGCTCTTTGGAGAGAAATGACTGAGAAAAACCATGTTTTCCCAGTAAGATTCTGCATATAAATATTTTGTTTATTTGCACTTTAATAGTCTGATCTTGTAATAGTAGGGCTAGCGCTATGACCCAATTC
>VYXC01009321.1:77059-117462 GCA_013397175.1 Platysteira castanea
GTCAAAACCACACTCATACCTGAAGCTCTAATGGATGTGACTGTGTCCTGGGTTCTCCTGCCTAGAGCTGCTGCACAGCTGTGGTGAGGACTGCCCAGCACAGCCCACTCCTCTCCCAGTCCAGGCTGTGCCAGCTGAGCTGTGGGTCTCAGCAACAGCACCATCCACATACCTCGTACTGTTGGTTTGATACAACCAAGTTAGAGAGAGGCAACTGAGTCAACCAGCTTTGATGCTATAGAAATCTGTCAACAAAAAAGTCAACTCAGTTCCATCTAAAAACCATCAATGCCACAGCAGACATTGTAGCAGCTAGTAGTGTAGGAGGTTGACCGGGCAAGACAAAGTGATGTCATCTACCTGGACTTCTGTAAGGCCTTCAACATGGTCCCACTAGACATCCTTTTCTCCAGGTTGGGGAGACATGGATTTGAAGGGTGGACTGTTCAGTGGACAAGGAATTGGCTGGATGGATGCAGCCAGAGAGTTGCACTCAGTGGCTCTTTGTCCAGATGGAGGCCAGTGATGAGAGGTGTCCCTCAGGGCTGTCTGAGGCCTGGGCTTTTCAGTATCTCTATCCATGACAGAGGCAGTGGGACCGAGTGCACCCTCAGTACATTTGCAGGTGACAGGAAGCTGAGTAGTGCAGGTGACTCTACTGAAAAATAGAATGTCATCCAGGGGCACCTGGACAAACTTGAGAAGTGGGTCCACGAGAAATTCATGAAGTTCAGCAAGGCCAAGTACAAGGTGCTGCACCTGGGCCAGGGCAATCCCAGACCAGAGCATGGACTGGGAGATGATCTCACTGAGAGAAGCCCTGCTGAGAAGGACTTGGGGGTGCTGGTGGGTGAGAGGCTGGACATGACCCAGCCATGGGCACTCACAGCCCAGAGAGCCAAACCTGNTATAAAAAATGGGGAGAGTGACTTTTTAAGTGGGCAGATAGTGATAGTACAAGGGGAAAGGCTTTACACTAAAAGAAAGATTTAGATTAGATGTTAGGAAGGATTTTTTACTGTGAAGGCAAAAAAAGGTTAGAACAGGTTGACCAGAGGCAAGGACACAACATCCTTGAAAGTATTAAAGGCCATGTTGGATGGATCTTTGAGAAACCTCATCTAGTGGAAGGTATCCCTGCTCATAGTAAGGGAGCTGGAATTACATGATCTCTAAGATCCCTTCCAACCCAAACCACTCTGGAATTCTATGAATCTCCCAATGATTAGAAAGAATCAGGAGAAGTCAAAATAAGTAAGATTATAATTACACCATAACAGTCAAACATAAAGTTATCAAATTTTGCCACGCAGTTCCCAAATGTAGGCAGAAGTGGTGTTCCACATTTGCAATGTGTTCCACGTTCTGTGTTACACATTCTGTAAATTGGAGTGATTATCTTTCCCCTCAATTAGCACTTCTTGTGTAAGCAGATTTAAAGGATATTTGAACAACGTACACAGCCCAGACAGGCTGGGATAGGTAAGGACATAAAATGCATGCAAGCAACAGAGTAGCAGAAAAATACTGATTGGCACCACTGGCATTCAAGAGGTTTTTCTGTTTTAGAGAGAGGTGCAAAATTTAAATCTGTTAACCACAAACGCCTTTGATCATCGAGTGAGCGGCCTACACAAAAGGAATATTTAGAGCTGTGTCCCACATACAGCTCCTTAGCAGCTATCCCTTGGAGAGAGGGAATGTCCCCCACCCTTGAAGGAATAACAAACAGTCTGCTTAAGTTTGGAAAAACATGTTTGAATATAGATCATAATTTAATTTTGCTTTGTTATTCCTAAGTGTATTTGGAATGGCTCATATTATTCTTCTACACATGTCAGGCAACAAGACCTATAATTCCAGCAGAAATCTTTGGCAAGTATAGAGGGAGAGCTGAATATCCTGTAGAGTCCATGAATATTCTATGGATAGCCAAGTAATCATTCTCCAAATGAAGGTGCTTGTCAGATCAGAACAGTCAGAGCTGATTAAATCATGCTTGTTTTATTGGCATTGTCTTAGCATCATACCGATTAAAGCAGAAACTAGTTTAATGGGACATGTGAACAACATCTGACATTTTTTCTTTTTTTAATTAAGCTGATAAAATTGGATGTTGGCAAACAGGTTGTGATTAAGCAGACCTGACTCTACCTGACAAACATAATGGCATTTTAGGATTTTTAACAAGGTTCTCAGACTTTTCAATGTATTTTTGATAACCATTTCTCTGTGATGAAGTTCTGCCTAAGGTGATGGCAACATCCTCCCAGGGCAGAGGTTTGTCCCTACTCTGCTGACCATCTGGACCAAACATAGCTGACGGATGTCAGGTCAGTGTCAGGATGTCAGTGTGTATATCTATGTTAGCTTGAGAATCACAGCAAGCATAAACATCAATAAACTTTGTTTGGGAGCAGAATATATTTGACAAGATCTTCTTAGTGTCAGGCAGGAGCTCCATGAAGTGGCAGTGTCTTTGTCACAACCCTGATTTTTCCCTCTCACATCTGCCTCATTTCTGCATGGGCATTTCCATCTCTCTGCTACTATCAGGGACAAATACATCTCATTAAGTAAGTCAGGAAGTTACTGAGCAAAGAACAAATGAAATTTCAAAGAAAATCTACCAGTGCAGCAATCTGGAAATAAAAAGCCCAAAGTTTGCACAAGCGTCATACCCTCTGTTTGAGTTATGAGTCATGGTTCCTTGTCCACAGTACCAAGTTATTTAAGAAGCCTGCTTCACCAGATACTTGTATCTGGAGTTTTTCTAAAAAGTTTAATGGGCTATGTGTGGGAGACAGATTTCTTATCTGCAGATTACAGACAGAATTCAACCCAGGTCAACTAGCTGACAGCATTTGAAAAAAATCAAGAATATAAGGCAGCAGAAGACACTGAAAATTCAACAGCATTGCTAGCAGTGAGTCTAAGGATGGAATAAGAACACTTTTCAAGAGAGAAATAGTATCTCAGGCAAGATAATGGAGAGAGTGGACAAGTTTTAGGACTTACCTTTCCTTTACCTTGAAGTAAGAAAGTTCAAGTCAAAACAAGTCAGACGCAAAAAGGCAGTGATTCAGTCTGAAAGAGACACTAGCCTAAGGTTCAATAAATCGTCCTCATTTCCCACCCACTCCTAGACCTCCTCTGCTCTGCAAATGCAGAAGATTTGCTTAATTCTCTGTGCCTGGGAACCATCATGTCTCTCTACTCTGGCTATTAGTCAGCTTCTCCTCTCCTCTCAGTACCTTTGCCTGTTTTATTCATTCTTCCACCTCTGCTCCTTCCCAGTAGACTCACATGCAAGTGCTTTATGAGGGAAAGGAGAATGAGAGAAGATGGCCCATGGCATCTTTTTGCTTATTTCATAAAGCATTTGGAGAGTTAATCTCTGAGGCCTTTTCTCTTGATCCAGTTGAGGTTAAAAATGGTGAATGAGTTGGGAATTTACTAAAATATTTGCTAAAAAAATTGCTATGCTTGATGTTTTTTCTTACTGAGTACTTCACATTCATCTTATCTAGCACTCACTGCAGCTGTTGCAGCACAGCTGAAGATGCTGCTTCTACTGTCTTCTTGAAGAACTGGAGTTTGACTCTTCCTTTTTCATACTGCTCTCATACATGGAATAAGTAATTACAAATAATTACATGAGCCCCTGACTAAGCGTGTCAAAGTCTTCATGGATGTATCTTGGACTTTGACAAGGTTACACTGAGATAACTTAACTGGTGCAAATACCACTGGCCCTCATGTCATGCACTCCCACTCAGGCTAGAAATAAAATGAAACGAAACTAAGATATGCTCTCACAAGTGCACATAGAGCAGTAATAAGTACTGACTGCCAGCTGTTTGTTACTCCCCACAGTGTAAGGACTATATCCCTAGGCCGAAGCAGCTGCTGAACTGAAACAAGCACCTCCATACAGAGGGATACTCAACCATCTGAACCACCATGTTTTAAAGATATAATAACTGGTGTTGTCATAAGGCTGTAGATGGACAAGATTTGATGCACTCATTGGCAAAAAATGAACTATTACTGTTTAGGAGCTCTCACATATGCCAAGCCCAGCTAATGGTTTTTAAAAATTCTCTTGCTGGGTGGTGAGGGACAGCTTTGTGAAGTAAATAGTCCTTTAGTATCATTTTCTCAGAGGCTATATATGGCATGGCGTTGTTTGGCAATGTCTTTCACACAAATTACATCATCTTTAAGTTGTTGCAGTTTCTTTGCCCTGAAGGCACTGAGAGATCCCTGTGTTGTGCTTTATTGCCATTCATGAGGGTTTCTGTCCTGCCCTGACTCCTGAGGGGCTGCCAGTCATCTGGCCATCCCAGCTGGGACCTCTACAAATCTTGGTCCTTTGCTTCTCTGTGCCACGGAACTGCATGTCCCATCGGGGAGAGCAGGCCTATCTCTCCGATCTCATTCTCTCAGTGCAACTGCAAGTGAATGGCTTCCAAAAAGTGAACTTCCAAAAGGAGGTCTCACAAGGCCAGTCAGCAAACCAGAAGGAAGGGATCACATCTAAAGTCCAGCTGCCCATCACACAGGCTGTTTGGTGAGATTTGAAAGGAAGCTACCTGTTTTCTCAAGGAGAAGGATACCAGAGCATCCTCTTTGTTCTTGTTACCTGCTACAGTTGGAGATTTGAGATCTGTGAAGCTTTTGTCACCTGAAGCTAGGTATACACCAACAGTGTGCTATAGATAGACTTCCATTTATTATGGTATAGAAGGATATGGGCACATGGAGGGTCCTGGATACATTTTGATGAGGTGACTCTCACCATATTCTAAGTGTTGCTGGAACAACTGAAGCCTCAAATGTTGCCTGAGAGTAAATTATTTGTTATTTCCTGACAGGAACCAAATATAGGGCTGGCAGGATAGAGATATACTGAGATGGTTCTCATGGAAACCAGGTGAAAAAAATAGCATAGAAGGTAGCTGAAGGGGATGCTGGAGAAAACTGAATAATAGTGACAGGTAGATGCTAATTGCCAATCAAAATTTAATTGAGATAAACAGCTGTTTTTCCACCACTGTTAGTAGAAATGAGTCAGAATAAGTGTGAAGATCAGCGGGTATGCACAACAGCTCTGTCAACAGAGGTGATGTGAGACGGTTTTCAGAGCAGACAGAAAATGAAAGGAGGGAGAATAGTGAGGCTGATGCTACTGGGACTGCTGGCCGCCCGGAGGCCAAGCGAGCATCTTGCTGAGGCATCCTGGTCAGGTGCAAGCCACAGTCTGGCAGACTGTTGTATCCACGCTGCTTCTGACCCTAGCAGGGTGCTGGCAGTGATCAGCAATAGCAAGCGGCGATGGTAAAGGAGGAGGAAGAGTCTCTGAGTAGCAGCCAACCAGTCTTTATTCCCCGACCCCGAGAGACCTGGAGAACTAAACACCGAGAGAGCTGAGCTACCAAGAGCCCAGAACAGCGGTTACAGTAACTTATACAGGGGGGCGGAGAAGGGCGGTACAACAGGCACAGGCCAGTGAGGGAATGACATGGGGTGACAGGCAACCAATGGTAGGGCCTCAGGGGAGGGTCCATTTTAAACCAACCAATGGGGGTATCAGCTGAACAGAACTTTCCAGTAACTCATAAAATATGCATAAGCGGATATGAATAAACATAAGAGTGACACAATATGGGGTGATCAGGACAACAACCAATAGGGAGAACTGGGAGGTGGGAGTAACAGGGGAGAGCCAATAAACGAAGTGACATAGAACGGTCTGGAATAGGGGAGGTGACCCAACCTGGAGTGGCATCCAGTGGGGGTGCAGCCTACACCTCCGAGCTGCCCTCAGGACCGCCTTCGGGTCTGCCCTCAGATCTGCCCTCCGACCCACTGTCCTGGGTGGGAAAATCCACCCACCTGATGCCTCAATTGGCTGAGGTCAGCCTGACCTGAACTCAGGCTGGGCCACTGCAACATGAGACAAGCTGGGAAGACCAGAAGAGGAGAGTCAAGCTGGCACAATGAAGAGGCCTTGGTTCAGAGAGTCAACTGAAGAGAATATGGGGGACCAAAGATAAAAAGACAGAGTAACCGGAAAAATCAGGACACAAATAACACACCCCACAGACAAAGGGAGCTGGGTGGTTCAAAAAGGTTTGACATAGTGATGACCAAATAACTTAGGCCATGAAAGTCCTTGAAGCCTCAGACAGTATCTCAAACCCTCCTGGGACAGTGTTCCCATTAAAGATGGGTTAGGTTAAGAAGTTCCTAACCTACTGTCTTTAATATTTAGATATCCTCAGCTCCTAATAGCAGTAAGGACTGCATGGCAAACAGCCACCACCAAGTGAAAAGTGTCTCAGAGTGAACACCAGAGCCTCTTGCAATGCCAGGTCATGGAAGAAGGTGCAAGTAAAGTGTACCAGCCTGGAGAAATGAGGTTCAGGGTGGCGGAGCTGGAAGGACAGAGGCCTACTGCAGGACAGGTACTTCTTGAATAAGCCCAGCAACATGTAAGCAAATCAGACCAGTGGGCATGGCTTCAGGCATGTAGAGGTGGACTGGCAGTGCATTTGACAGGGTCAGAATGGAAGGTGGGTCTTGAAGACCACTCAAAGCTGAACACTCTTCTGAAGAAGTCTGCACCCCATGCTTTAAGGGAGCAGCTTGCCAGCACTCCTGAGGAGGGATGGGGCTGTGGTCTCCACTGTTCTGAAACTTGTATTCAAGCTGGCTTCCTATTTCTGATACAAGGCGCCTTCCAGCACTTCACAACCTTCAACATTTATTTCTATTGCCCAAGAGTAGCTCTTCTCAGAGACAGACCATTCAAGCTCTGTTCCTCCAAGACAAGAGGTCAGTTGCTGAGATTAAGCCACACAGGACTGGACATGTCTTTGTTGTATAGTTCTATTCCCCAGCAAAAATAATTTATTTCAGCAAGGCCTTTTTGTGAAGGTCTAGCAACTCTAAGCCAAAACTTTTGCTGCAATAGCAATGTCATTTCAAGAAATCACCTCCCTAACTGGCTGGTGTCTGGATCAGCTGAGGCTTGTGCAATTTTCTATTTACCATGATTCTGGTTTCCCTCAAAGGGAGGAAAACGAAGGGGACAGCTATGTCCACAACTCACTGGATGTCTGTAGCAGCTGCAGCAGTCTGTGGGTCTGCCCAGGCTCACAGGCAAAGGAAAAGAAACTTGGGGACTATGGGACTCTGAACTAGCACACTACATAGAGGAGGAGAGCAGATACCTTGCCTTCCTCTTCATGGTTGTTTATACCCCAACAGAGCTAACTACAGTCTATCCCCAAGTTATAAAATATTGCTCAGGCAAAAGTGAATGGCATTTCTTGGCCAAGGTAATTACATTTCAGCAGTCTCAGCCCACAGAACAGTACTGTCTACTCTGCAGAATACTAACTCCAGTAACTGAAGTCAACAAACAACACTGCAAAAAGTCTTGCTTGAAATAGTATATATTAATATACAAACATAATAAATAATAAATACTGTTAATACTGCTGTAAATAATGTATCATGCTAGATTTGTACAATAAATAATGCATAAGTGTATAACCATCTTTTGAAATACTATAAAATTAGCAACTGTAAGCTTAACCTATTAACATGCTCCAGGAGAAGAAATCCACAGGTTATTCAGTCTGAATCACTGTGGCATTGTGATAGTGTAGCCGAGAGTAACACCAGGAGCACCACATGAGGATGCAAAGGAGCAGAGAGTTGCCTGGTGCGTCACAAAACAAATAGTAATGCACTTCTCAGTTTTATGTTCAGGGCTAAAGGTCAGTTGATCTACTGGGCGTGCTATGTTTTTTGTTTAGAAAAGTTAATTTATTGCTGAATCAAGGCCTTGAGCTCGTTTTCTAACAACTAAGATGAAACAGAGCAACATAGGCAGCCAGCAGGTTTAGGAGAATAGAAAGATCACTCCTGTGGTAGAGCTGCACAGAATTTCTCAGGGCTACATCAGGGAGAAATGTTTTGGCTCCATTCATAGAGTCCTCATAACACCTTTTATCTCAAGGCACATTACCAATTTGGGGCAATTAATAGGCAGGCAGTTCCTTTGCAGTCAGCCTGTTTTATTTGGTCTGGTTTCCAGAGGGAGAAACTGGTATGCAGATTTCTGGGGCAGATTGCTAAAGATTCCCACTCCTCTTTAGAGTGTGCTAGTATGGACTAAGTGAGGCCACCATATCTATGGCCAGACTTTCTGAAGATTGTTTTCAAAATGTTCTGCACTTTTCAGCAAGTCGTGCCACACAGTTTTCAGGGCTAACTGACAGGGGAGCACTAATGAGAATAATGTCTGAATGATTAATTCAAAAACACAGCAAGACATTATTACAAGAAAAGTATTTATGTAGCTTAAAGAAATCATGGGTAGTTTTCAAAAATGACCTATGGTTTTTCAAAGGCATTTGTGCTAAAATTGCAGGTGTGTTCCTGGCAGTATTTTCACATGTAACACAGGGAAGTAGCCAGTTCTTTTCCCTCAGGCAGAGGCAAGCCACACTGGCTGGGGAGGCAGCGCGAGCTCTGACAGGGACAGGGCTGCCAGAGCACTCACCCTTAGGGTCTGCAGCTAAGCCCTCAGCACAGAACAGGCTCTCAAATTCCTGCATCAGAGCGTAAATGGCATTGCTGCTCTGCCTCAGTGGGGCATTCATTTCAGCTTGCTCACACTGAGCTTGGCTGGTCTAGACACGGTCAGGGTTGCCTCTGAAGGGAGCCAGGCTCAAGCTCTCCCCAAAAGACTCAGCTCTGACACTGATGAGCTAAAAAGCTTTTTGAGCCAGCTGTGGCTGGGTCTAACCAGCCTTGGCTGACTGAGGTCAGTCAGTGAGTTACCAAATTAAGAAACTCACTTGGATTGCTTTCCCTTGTCTGTATGCCATTCTCAATTAAAACTGGAAAGTTTTTATTCTGTATGAGGCAAAACCAGACCCTAGTGCCAAGGCTAGTGACAATTGTATAGTGCAACAAAGGTGTACCATCCACAGAAACCAATGATATAAAGATTGCTTTCTTGGAATTTCCTCTTAGGTGTGATTTGGACAGCCAGTCCTGGGGGCAAGAAAATGGCATTTTTCCATCTGGAACTGTTCCAAGTAGGCTTTGAAATTGCTGAGTCTCTCACTGCTGGATTTGTAATTCCTGCCTAGACCCTTCCCATTTCATCAGCTACAGAAAGCAGAAATAAAACCAAGCAATTTGCCCTACTCTCCTTCTAGTGTCTGAGGAAGCACAATACCTCGAAAGGCTGTGGCAAGCAGGGGAAGGCTCAACATGACCACCCCTGCTGGTGGCTCAGCCAACACCCCAAATATCCTGATAGTCAGGATATAAATTGTCTTATTTTGTCATCTGTGAAGACTTAGAGCAGTCCAGCAGGCAGGCATCAGGCAGTGGGGTGAAGGGCACAGTGCCATGGTATGGCATTCATCAAAGCCTGGCCTGGCAGCTGGGACACCACTCAGAGGCAGTGATAGGCCTCAGAGCAACAGGAAAATAGCCCTGAAAAAGGGTGTATTTCTGCAGGACAGGAGTGCTTGTGGAGATAGTGAAGAAGCAACACGGAAAGAAGACCCTCAGCCAAAAATCTCTTCAATGCAGTCTTGAGGGAAGTGAATGAGACATGGAGTTTTGCAGAGACGTCGGAAGTATTGAAGTTTGTAAACTGAGTGATCAAAGCATGAGAAATTTGAACCAGCTTCACCAGAACCAGTTTTGTTTAGTTCAGTAGAAGTTTCCCAAAGGAAAAAGTCATTACACTGCTGATTCCTGGCAGCTCCACCTCCTCTCTGTACCAGAGGCATGCACCATGCACCATGAAGGATGGGGATTTGTATGGTCATTGTGAGTAAATACACTCTGCATCCAACTTTCTTCCACCCCCTGCCATGCAAGAGTGTGATCACTGACACTGTTCCCATGAAAAGCAGGGGCTGTGTCCCTGGACTGCCCCTGGGGTTCCTGGCAGCCAGACTCTGGGGAAGCAGGTATGCTGTAGCTGTCGTGCCTTGACAGATAGAACCATTACTTCCTTGAGGGGTAGCACAGAGCGCAGGCAAGGCCCAGAACCCCTGCTTTTCATGCTTTCAGGTTCCAGTGATAAATTAACTCAGCTGCTTAAAATAAACTTTAGCCTACTGAAGTTGGTGGGAACTTTGCTACCAAATAAATGGTGCTGAGATATTACCTAATGAATGCAGGCATTTTTGAGGTTAATGATCTTCTTCTTCCCTGAGATAAAGACTTTTTAGTGTATTCTGAAAGGCAACCACCTTTGCTGGGCGAATATAAGAAAGGGATGAAAAGAAAACCTTGGTCCTTGTTTCATTTGATCCTGCATGTAAATTTATTATTAACTTTTAAGAATTCCACAGCAAATTACTCATTTCGAAACACCTTGGGATATATGTAAGATTCAGTTCTAATTTTTCTTGCAGTGATGATTGATCTTGCTGAGTATTGTAGCTTGCTTCCATTGCTTCTGTTAAAACTTGGGAGCAAAAACATTATGGTATTGTTCCTGCATTGCAGTTTTGCTCCTTTGTTAATTTTGGATCTAGACCTAGATGTAGCAAAATTATTAAACTTGGTTTTGCTTAGGTGTCTAATTTCTGTAGCTCCTCTATTACCATGTAGCAGGGCACCATATAGGCACAATAAATAAATAATGCAACACTGAGGGCTGTAACAAATCATAAAATACATTATTAAAAATTAAGAAATAAATTTCACTCTCTTACTTAAATAGAGATTGATTTTATAATGTGGAATGCTGAGGAGAGCTGCTGGAAATTATATGTGGGCCTGGGGACGTGGAGAATACACTGTAATGGGCGGTTTTCTCCCCCAGTTAGAAAAATTAAAAAACCCCAGTGATTGGATGTATTTGTCAAATGGAAACTGAGCTCCATGTTCACAGCCCACATAAGGTGCAGTGCTTGCTTCAGTCCTTTGGTTCAATAGGATGGAGCATCTGCACAGCAAAAACACCAAAACGACACAAGCCAGTGCTCAAGGCTTACTCTTCACACCTTAAACTCTGCAGCGGGATACATGAAGAGGTTTCAGAAATGAGGTGTAAGCAGTGCCCTCCCTTGGTTGCTGGGATACCTCTCAGTGGTTTTTCTCAGGCCTTGGGAGAGGATCCTTGGAGGGGATGGAAACATACCTGGGATATGATGTCCTGTGGATCCAGTGTGGGTCCCAGCAGGCCCAGCTTCTTTTCTACATCCTTGTCAGTGGTTTGATACTGCAGGGCACAAGGAGGAGCAAGAAAAGGTTTGTTTGCTCCACCTTGTGTCCCACAGCGATCAAACCTTTGCCTAGGTTGCAGCAAAGTGGCATAAATGTGGAGCACTACTGAATGATCAACAAGTCCTTGCTTTTCAGTGGAAGAAGGGAACCATATGCTCAGTGCCTCATCAAAAGGCTTACAGCAGAGTCAAGCCCTAATCGCATTAAAGACGCCCTTTCCTCCTTGCCTCAGGCACCTTTTTACCCTTCCCCATGAGCAGGAGGAAAAAAGGCACTCAGGGAGCTGGGCAATTCACTTCTGTGCCATGGATGGACCTCTGACAGAGCCCCACCTTGCTCGCCGCAGCATTGCTCACCACGTACATGCTTCTTTTAGAGTACAGCGTCCCTGCTGTGAAATCCCAGGGCTGTGCAGAGTCATTTTGAGTACAGCTGTTGTCCGTGGCTGAATTTCAGGACGTAACACTGCTGTAGTACACCTTTCTTTTTCTGTCAGTAGAACTGCTTTATGCAGCATTTTACGCACCCATTGTCTCTGGCTCCTTCCAGTCCTGAAAACCTTCAGGGAGGATTTCCAGCTTCCCTGCTTCTGTGCTGAACTCCGCATCTAGGAAAGAAATTTTCTTGATGCCTTCTCTGATCTTCTCAAGGCACAGCTTGAAGCCACTGTTTTCTGTATCATCTTTCAGGAAGAGTTTGGCTCTGTCATGTTTCTACGTCCCCTTTGAGCTGTTGTAGGTGATCACTCCTTTGGCCCCTTCTCTTGTGATTGAACATCAGCTCCTCAAGCCTTCCCTTGGCAGCCATGTCTTTCCTGGCAGTTTTCTCCTAGACCTCATTTCCAAATCCTTCCTTAGCCAAGCTCTATTCTGGAAGAGCAGTACCACTGAGTAGAGGGGAATGAAAGCATCCCTTGATCAAAAACGTTACTCCACCTGATGCACTTCAGTGGGCATCTGGCCTTGCTCACAGCAAGTGCATCAGACTGCAATCCACTGCAAGTCCTTTGGTCCACTTCAGCAGGGTGGTGACACAGCCAGGCACTTCCCAGCTGTGCTGTGCTTTTGACTGTCCTGCCCAGTGGACAAGCACTCTGCTTCTCACAGCTAGGCCTCATGGGGTTACTGGTGGCTTGAACCTCTGGTGTCTGGATTGACACCCTCGGGTATCTTACCTTCAAGGTGATTCTAGACTGAAGTGCTGCTGTTCCCTGCCTAGGCTAATCTTCCTTATCTAGTGTCACCTGCAGATTTGCTGCAAGAGGGGGTGTCTGTGTCACCATGCAGGCCACTGATGAACATACTGAACAGCTTCACAGAAACTAGTCCCTCCTCATGGCTGGGCCTCAAGAGGCCACATTTCAATCTGTTACCCATACTGGAGGCTGAAGAACGGCGGCACAACCTCACCATCCTCACCAGGACAGTGCCCACCTTTACCAAACACAACTCTCTACTTCCCCGTTCCCTTCCTATTCCTATTCAGCTCTTACCCTCTGCACAGTCTTTCTGTTTGTGAGTCAGAGTTGGATTCTGCATCCCTGTACTGAATTCTCTACTGAGAGTGGCGTGGAAAGAGTGCCATGGCATGAGGCGGTGAAGTGCCGCAGCCTTCCAGAAGCATCCCGTGTGAGAGGGCACCGCTTCGGTGCTGGGGGCCAGAGAAGGTGCAGGCACACACACACTCCCAATGGAGCGGGGGCACACGCATGCAAACACACACATGAGGGCGGCGATCGGTGGCAAAGAGGCAGGAAGGGTCTTCTGTGTGGGCTTCCAGTGACAGGGTTTATTGAGGGTTCAGGTGCGAAGGGATCCAGCGACAGAACACAAAATGGAGGACCAGGGGTACAAGCTTATATACGGGCAAAGGAGGGCGGGCAGAGCACCAGATCCAATGGTCTGAGGGCAGGGGGGCAGGGTAAGGGTACAATAGCCAATAGGGGAAGAAGAAGGGAGGGGCAGAGGGATAGAGACCAGTGGGGGAACTAAGCGAGAAGAACTTTCTAGGTGGTGGCTAAATAAGGGGTAAAGGGGAGGAGGCCGAAGGGCCAATCCAAAATACAGCAAATACATGTATTAGAATAATAAAAACAATGAACCTTGGGAGATCAGCCTAATCTAAAGAGGTGTCCTGGCCTTGGGCCCGTGCCACAGGAAACTTACTTTATCCCTGCGTTTACTGGCCCGACCACAGTGGCCTTGCACACTGCAACAGGAAGGTGCAGTGTGGTAGTGAGGGTGGTCTTCTGTGAGAAGGACTAATGCCTCAAGAAGAAGACAGACACTCTCTGCCCCTAGACAATAGGGGTACTGAGCTGCTCTCCAGGTTCATTCAAAGGACAAAAACTACCTCTTTTATATATAACTACAATTGGCTTGTACCTCTATTTGGTCTTCATGTTGAAGTTGGTCTCTTTGGTTTACAAAATGAAACAGATCTGAATTGTAATGCATATAACCAAAATGGCGGGTAGTGACGTGGAGGACCTTTAGCCAAACCAGCAAACCTCCTATTCACTCTGCTCTATGATTATGAGCTGGAAAACAGTGACATATAAATACCTTAAAGAAGAACTCCCTGCAGGCTGTTTCTGTTCTTCAGTGTCTATAGACAGGCCTGAACCAGCTTTAGAGTAGCCAGCTTGGCTATTGCAAACATTGCAGTTGTGTGTGGAGGCCACCTGACACCAATTAGTCTCATGGATATTCCCTCATCTCCTGCATGGATTTCACAAGACACACAAACTCCTTCACTGTCCCAACTGTGTCACCAGTAGTGCCTTCTGCAAAGCTGGCTGGAAGCTCCATAGCTGCACAGAGTAGAGGTGCCTCTTGCACCTCTGGAGCAAGGATATGGCATCCCCACAATGCAACTCAGCTTTCATTTCATGTTCCAGAGAGGTGGCCAAGAGACAGCAGCTTGAGCTGTGGAGGTTATGAACAACAGCCACTACTGACCTCACTGGAGAGTTGGATAACTGGTCTACAGCTCCTTCCTGCTGCCCCTGTCTCACAGCTCCTTTTTTATCCCTTCTTGCAAACTTCTCTGTGGTGAAGCTGCATTTCTTCATGGTACCACAGACATTTTTAATATTGGTTAGGCCTATGCAAATAGCTCCACTATTTACCTAGGAAGTAGAAGGATTAAAAGGATTGCTTTATTTATTGCGACCCAAATGCTCTACATCAGCAACAGCAGTTTTATGTATTCATATAGGTACCATTTAACCACTCACAGACAGCTCCTATATGCACTAGGATTGGGATGTATTTTATAGGATGACTGCCACTGAGAGCACACCAATCCTGGCAAACCTTGTGGTAACACATTACGGCAATAATTCATCACAAATATCCCTTTGTTATGAAACCATTTTTACTTTGAACTCAGTGGGTTGCAACATTGAAACAGACAGCGTGACACAAGCTTCTTAGGAACCATGATGTGACACGTATTTCTCCTCTTCTCTTTTCACCTCCCATTGTCCTGCAGGGAAACACACTGCCAGCAGCATCTGAAGGGATGGACTTGGTTATTTTTGATGTTGCTAAAGAACAGAAGAGAACATATTACCCTTTGTGATGTGAATGGTAACTAAGATATTTGAAGGCTATTTATTCAACACATGAATTAAATTTGAGGGCTTCAAAAATAAACATCATTGGCAATTTAAAAATATACCTTTCCAAGTGCTGTTTTTGCAAGGTTTTTATTTGCTGAAACACCTTTGTTTTTACAGGAGATGATATTAAGCTGTAATGTGAAAACATTCTATACTCTTTAATAGGTCATTCTAAAATTAATTAACTGCTTAGGTATAAGGTATTTATCTAAGGGGTTGTCTTGAAGGACCAGAGCCTCTTATGGTAGGGTTCCTGCTTCATCTCAACAATATAAGAGCAGGGTCAGGGTGATTCTCCATGTGATGGAAGCCTGCAGTTTTCAGTGATCAAGGACAGAGGTTGTCATTGCAGGACCAGTGTCATGCTGCGTGTCCTGCCAGCATTTGGCCACAAGAGTTTTGGGACCTTAACAGCAGCATGTTGTGAGCTGCCTGGGTTAACCAACCCAGCAAGCCTCTTCATTGGGCATACAAGATCTGTAAATACTGTAAATACCACCCAGCCACTCAGTCGTGGCAGAGAGGGGAGGAAGGTCCATGACTGGAGGAGAGGATCAATATGTCTTCTCCCGGTCCTTGCTGTGGTCCCAGGCTGTTGGGTCTGGCCAGCATGGGGAGGTCAGGCCAGAAACATGGCAGGGGTGCAAAGGTGTAAAGAGAGATAAACCTATTCACATCCTGATTTCAGCTCCAGGAGAGTCATCTCTATCTCAAGATGTCCTGAGAACATTTCTTCTTCACCACGGGCATGGACGTGGGGCTAAACAAGATGAGCCAGCAGGATTGGCTAATGCAGCTGCAGCAGTCAGCTCTCTGAGAGTGGGGTGCAGAGGTCTGGCAGCAAGGACAGGCCTTTTTGACTTGTCTTTGTCTCCTTGCATTGGCTCCTGAAGCCAGTGGAGCTGCTGTTGCAGAAGACTGTGTAGACCAACACCAATTTTTAAGCACATTCAATTTGAAGCTCACAGCTCCAAAAGCACCTTGTTGATCTTCCAGGTGTTTGTGTTCTATATCCCAATTAATAGCCTGAAAACAGACATGGGCACTATGTACTTCTTTCCTCCCACCTCTTCCTACCCCCTCTGCAGTTCCCACATGACAGGACAGCTGTCTGGCAGCTTCTTGCCTTTTTCTTGTATGTGAATCCCTGTAGTCCTATTCTCTAGCTCAGGAGCAACACACAGAGATATCCAGGGGTCTCCCATGACAAAACCAGCATCCAGTCCTGCTCTGCCTGTGCCACACTCCTTTTCCTTTTGTAGTCTCCCTTTCCCTTCTCACCCTGTGACTTCTGCCTCCCGCAGCAGCTCTGAAGCCAGCAGTGAGGCTGCCTCATATTCTGGTGCAAGTGGCAGGGCAGATCTTTTCAGTCTGCATAGGAGATGGCTGCAGCAGCAAGGACATTGGTGGGAGGCTTTGCTTGGGGGCAGCTTGAAGCTCACCTTTGTGCTTCCTGGTTCTGCTGACTATGGGGAGTGACCCCAGACTAGCATGAAACAGAGAGAGAAGAGAGAGAAGAGAGCAGATCCTGTCCTTTGTTCTCTGTCCTGCATGATGGCTTATTGCCAAGTACTAGTTACTTTCCAGCATTTTCCCTTTTAATGTTAACACCACTGTTGAGTAATAAAGACAGTGTCACCTTATTTATTGGAACCAAGATGGCCAGTCATTCTGGAAGTAAAATAGGCACAATCAATTACTTTTTACCCGTTTTGAATTCACATACTCACTATCCTTATTGGGCCCTCTGCTCCTTTACAGTTTCAAGAAGAAAATTTTGTTTAGCAAATTATTTTTTGAGTCACCCTTTTTTTGGAGAAGCCAGGCATACCTTCTGGACTTCTCTGTCATGGGGTAACATCTGAAGTAATGCACTAAGTAATTTGACCTGGCAGCTAAAAGCAAGGCATTAATTACACTAACAACTATCATGGACAGAAAATTATTTCTCTCATAGTTACACTGGTACTGTAAATGAAGTACCACAGGTGATTAAAAATGGATTGTGATGAGCCAAACTGTCTCAGAAAACTGAGAGAACTTTGTAAACATGCTGACAAGCGCAGTTCTGCACCCTAGGTATGAAGGGCCCAAGACCTTGCTTTACAGTTTAATCTGCAGTCACTGGGAACATCAGCAGGGGATTGTAGAACCACTGTGTGAGTAGATTACATCAGTATTAACCTTTATACATAACCAGCAACTTCCTGTTAGCTTTAATGAGTCTTCTCAAATGTAATGCTGCATGGCATCAGTTAATGTTCTCTGTGGCTTCTGAGGGCAGTGGTGAGGAGGAACTCCTTAAGTTACCAAATATGAAATCTCGTTTCTGAAGTTAACCCATATTCGCAGCTTGCAGCCTTTATATCAATTCTGACATTCTCACACACACACAAAAACCAAATAAAATACAAAACCTAAACCAAACAAAAAAGCTGAAAAACAAATCCTGGGGTTTTTTTGTGTTATTCCAAAATTAAATTTCTTAATGGGCTGTAATAAAGCATGCTGAATTATTTTCCCTAACCTCAGAGCACTAGATGGGCGAGGCCAGTACCAGCCATCATGGCCAGCCTGATGCTATCATGGGCTGTCACATCATCGAATCCATTTCATTAACTCATTAAGTACAGAGAACACAAAAACTTCATTGACTGAGAAAATTTACTGGAAGGTGGTGAATGAAGAGAGAATGAGGGCAAAATAACAATTATGTATGTATAGTGGAACAGAAACAGAGCAGTCCTTATGGTCATGATGCTGTCATAAAATGCATGAGGCCAGCAGGTCTATCAGGAATGTTATGCCTGTCTCCCAGCTATTTACAGATCACTACCATAAAAGTGTGTTTGAGAGGTGCACAATGAACACTGTCCTCAGAAAGCTGTTTTGAGAGTCATGAAATCAATTGGCCCATGAAGCACCAAGGTTAGGGTTTTGTGGTCAGTCAAATATGATTTTCTCTGCCTGGTCATCCTGGCAGAGCAGATCTGGTAGATGTCTTGAGACTTGCCAGCAGTCTGATGTGACCCATTGCAAGTCCCAGCTTCACAGGACCCACATGTCCTTCTCATTTGTAACTGAGGGCAGAATGAGTGTTCCTTCACTGCGTGTATGCCCATCCTGCTGCTGACCAGGCAGGGGTGTGGCTGCTTGTATTTCCTCTGACAAAATGCACACTAGGGAAATTAGGCTTTACTCACAGCCTGGCCTGTGAGGGGTGAGCTTCCTCCTTTTTTGCCATTACTTTACTGTTTTATTCCCATTATTTGGCCTTTCCTTGTCTAGCACCATTTTCACAACAGAGCTGTCCTCTACCTGTCAATAGAGATGGCTAATTAGGAAAAGTTGTTTTTGTGGACCAACTGGCTCAGCTGAATGCCAAGTTGAGAGCAGGAGTGGGGTCTGTCAGCAGGCTGCAGTGACTCAGCAGAGTGAGTGCCTGCTACAGAACTTGGACAACAACAGCAACCTTTTTGGTGGAAATGCATGGAAAAGATTTGAAGAAAATTGTGCAAAATTCTTCCAACTCATTAAAATGAAACCAGTACTTTGGAACAACACTTCTGTGAGAAGAGCTGCTTTAGTTTTCACAGGTTTGCGGAACAGGAAGTATTTGTCACCCTGAACAAGCTGTGAAAAGTATTTTTAACTTGTTTAATTACAATTGGCCTTTCTGCAGCACAGCCAAATGCTAGAGGTGGCTCAGCTCTCTGAAAGATGATAGTTACCAGACTGGCACTAGGGGAGCCCTGCAAGGGTAACTATAAACCAGTTTCCAACTCTCTTTTAGCATTAAGCCATCTTTATCAGCTAAGCTCCCTTCCTCATTTGAAGTGGCTAAACATTAAGGATTTTACTCAAAACAGCATTAAAAGCAGGAATAACTTGGGTTTTTACCATCACACAGATTGTGTTTCCACTTAGCAATGATAAGAGAATTGTTACCTCTGCCATAAAGTGGTTATCACCACCCAGTTCTAGTTATAAACCACATATATACATGCACACATATATGAATTCCACTTGTATGGTTTGGGGTGAGAGGTGCTTCTTACCTTCCAAACTCTTAGAACAAGACACTGACAACAAGTTTAAGTCCTTTCTCTTTGTGGACTAATTGCTGTTAAATCCCCTGCAGCAGGCAGTTTAAGACTCTGCTGGATAATAAATTGTCATGGAAATAGATCATTTGGGGATTTTTCCCTATATTCATTATCATTCTAGGACCTCCCTCCCAACATCAACAGGCAAGTGTCAGTTGCTTCTGTCTCCATGTGGCCACTTCCTCATCACAGTGATGTTTTCCTCACTCTCGCAATAAAATATGACTGACAACAGAAACTAAGAGCTGTGAATTGCTGTCCCAGGCAGAGACTCTTTGGCACGTGCTGTTGGGTCATGGTCACGATTGCAAGCCAGCTCTGAGGCTGGAAGTAGCATGCATGCACACAGGCGTCAGGGTGACATGATTATGGGTTAAGTCCCTATACATGGTGAGAGGTCTCCTTAGTGGCTGTCCCATGAGGAAGCCAGGCAGCTCCCAGCAGCATGTGATGCTGCACTCCCTGCACAGGTGCTCCAGGGCGCACAGGGACAAGCAGAGCTGTCTGACACGGTGCTGCACCATCAGGCCGAGCTGTGACTGGAGCTGTGCTGTGCTAAAGCAGAGGTGAAATAACTTGAAGGTTGTTGCCAGGAGCTGCTCTGACTGGGGATGTGATGAGAGTGGAAGGAAGGTGTTAGTGATCACAACCATTTCTTCTGCAGGAGAGCTAGGAAGACAGTTTCTGAACTCATGGACAAACTGAGCATTTTCCTGGACCAATTCCTCAGGCTGGGTGTTTTCTTTATTAGCATTACAGAGTTTCTTTCTCCTTCAGACTCATTATTGTTTCAGCTTTAACAAGATTGTAAAGTGTTAAAATTACTAAACAATGGACCAGATTCATCATTCTTTAATACCTGTTAATTCACCCTGTCTCTAGAAAGGGAACTGCTACACTACAACACCATGACCAGATCAGTACCTCTCTAGTACCTCTACAGTAGCTTATTTTCTACAAAAATGTAGTCTGTTATTTAAACAAGACCTTGTGATTTATAAGATTGCTGCAACAATCAATTCAAGTTACAACGTCTTCTGTCATTATTATATTTTTATTGTATAAAGTAATACATTTTGCCATTTGCTATTCTGGTTTCAATCATGAAAAATTCGTTGAGAATGAATACATTTTGTACCACTTTGTCCTCGTTATAGTTTTAAGATGTTCTCAATAATGGATTAATTCAATGTCACTTTTCACAATTTATCCTGAGGAAAAAAAATTAAAATAGTTATGCAACTTCAGCAGACAATATTCTCTAGCTATTTTGTTATCAGTCCAGAGATCTTAGCAAGAAAAAAAATAGTAAGAAGACATATAGTCCTGCTTGAGAGAGAATGCAAAGGGAATGAGTAAAATGGTGCAAGTGACCCAGTCCTTGTGACTGTCTCAAGGTCAAAATCTCAAGTCCTGTTCAGATACTATAATTAAAAAGATCTGATTTTCATTAATTCACTGTTTCCCAAGTGGAGTGAAAACAATTATTTAAAAAACAATATTTGAAAAAATTAAAGCTCTGCAATTCAGTTTCCTCACAAATTTATAAATCTGTGCTGGTTATGAAAACCTGAAATAAAAACTAAACAAAATAAACAGAGTATATTCAAAGCGCAATAGATTGTGTTAGTAACTGAATACATACTCTATCTCAAACTACCAGGAAGACACACTTCTGTCTTTTCTTGCAACATGCTGTCTACTACGAGTACAGGGTACCTACCTTACCTTACCTTGCCTAACCTACAGAAGAAGCAGAGCATGAAAAGTAAGTGCCAGGTTGCATCGAAGACAAAACTGGACAAGAAATTCAAGTTTTGTTGCTCTGGGCTTTGGAAATTAGTTCTGTCTCCTCAAAACCCCAACTGTGATATGAATAAACTAGAGCAAGGGGAGATTTTTTTCTGCCTGCAGATTACTTCTTTTAATCTGCTGTATTAAACAAGCCAGTGATCCTAAGTATAACTGGGTATACATAGTTGGCATCTTCTTAGCAGCCTATTATTGAACTAAAAATGGGCTTATTTTGATGAACTCCTCCAAGAATCACTTTTGCACCAAGAGTTTGGACAGACTGGAGATCTAACTCCTGTGCCCAGGGCCACCTTTAATCTCTTCTGTGGCTTGTTCAAGGCATTTGCCTGTCCTGAGACTACATAAACTCTAAATCTTGTAAAATTAATGAAAGAAAAGTGTCTTTCCACATAGACAGCAATAAATCCCTAATTTTTAACTTTTTAACTATTAAAAAGAGTTACAAGGTTTTTAATAAGTTTTAAGTTAATAACATTTACTGTTAAAAATTATTACAGCCTGAAATTGCACCTGTCTTACACTACACAATTTGAAAGATTTATAGGTGCAGATTTTCAGTGCTCTCTGGATAAAAGGGAGAACAGAGAGGTGGAACAACCAGAGAAATATAAACAGGCACTGTCAGGGCCAGCAGTGCACTGCCAAACCTTACCATGCCTGCCCTGCCCATCCCATCACTCATCCAGCCAATCCCCAGAAGATGCCCAATGCCCAGGGCTGTCTGGGTACCCCTGGGGCCAGCTCTGGCACCCCAAGAGACACTCAGAGCAGACAGAGATGTCCCTTGTAGCCCTTTTGTCACCAATATTCAAGGTGCTCGCTGTGCTGGGCCGAGATGCAAATACGAGCCTGAGGCTTTGCTGGAACAGGAGTTTATCATTGCCAGTGGACGGGAAAATGTTCTATATGAGCGAAGATGCTTCATTTGATCTTACATGCTTGCTCGCTCAGATGAAAATCTTAATTTTTCTAAGTTTCTTCTGTAGACGTTCTCAGAAGAAATTCTGGGTCAGCATGCAATTTATAAATAACAGATGTGGCATGAAAATATGAGGAATGCTACTGGCAGTGATCCTGTTTGAACTATGAGCATAAATAACACCCCAGCTTGATCGTGCAGGGTCTGGACCCTGGAGAGACTGCTGGATCTTGTCTTCCTGCTCACCTTTTCCCCGGTGTTCTGTACAGCTGATTCTTAGCTTTGGTTTGGTTTTAATAAATATTTATAATTAAAGATAGACATTAGACTTTACTGGAGGTGGCACTGATAGCAATTATGAGAAAATCAAGTGTTTCTCCCAACCATTTGTGAAGTTCATAGGATCCTAATACAGGACCAAAACTATGACTCAAAGCGGGAAATGCTAAAGTTCAGTTTGTTAAAAACATAATCCAACTTTAGCCATCTGTCTGTCCTGTAGATTTGCAGACAGGAAGAAAGGAGCAAAACCTGCCTTACTTTGTCAACAGCTATTGCATTCATATTCTGCACTGCATTTGGACTGACATCAGTACAGTTTTCTGCCAATTAATGTGATTACAGTTGCCAAAATGCTTATTCACACGTAGGCTAGACTGCTGTCTGCATTAAGTCCTATTTTTAATTAATTTTTCAAACCAAAAAATACTTGATCAGGAAAAGAGGCATGTAAAAAGACATTTCAATGCATAATTTTCATTAGTATTTTACATATGTTTAATGTTATTATTACTTATTTCAGTCTCTGAAAGCTCTCTAGTTCTTCTCCTACTCTGAAAATCTTGCCTAAAACGAATTCTGGGCAATCAGTTGGTTTGATTACAGAAGTCTGGTCTACTCACAATTAAGTCCTGTCATAAATTCCTTTGTCTTCTCTCTACACATATTTTAATGAAGTTTTTATTAGTGATTCTTCTCTGTCTCCAGCTTAAACTTCAGCAGACCTTTTAGTAGTCCATAAAAAGGAAAATCATATTCCTGGAGCAGGAGGTGGAGTTTTCACGAGTGTCTCTACCCCCAGAACACCAGATCCACCTGTATCTGCCAGTTGTGTAAATGTGGTCATGCGGTGTGATTGACAAACCAGATCAATCACGCTCCTTATCATTACAAGGTGATGGAATTGCCCAAGACGGCTGAAAAGATGCTGGCACCTGGGAAGAAATTTTTTTTTAAATGAGTGCCTCTGTACATCTTTGGGCAGATGGGTCTCTCTTTGCAGGGCCTGGCTGGCACACCGAATGTGAGAGTTTTGTTACAGGGCCTGTAATTAGCAACTAATGAAATCCCCCTCATCCCCAGCCTCCCCGTAGGCCAGCAGCAGGTGCTCCTATTTTCAGACGTATGCGAAATATCTGCCAAATCATTTGGCACATCTCAGCGAGAAATGTGCCAAATTACCTGTCACAGCTAAACTGCCTTTTTAAAAGAAAGACAAATGCTCCGGCGGCGGGGTTTGCGTGGAACGCGAGTGCCCTCCGGTGGAGCCGTGCTGCCGGTGGGGATCCGGCCGGGCCGCGGCCCCGCGCCCGCCCCCGGCACGCTCCCGCCGGCGGCACCGGGGACGGACAGCTGGCCTTTACCTCGCTTGCAGCTGGGGAGATGCACAGGCTCCCCTCGGAGCCCGCCGTGCTGCCGGGAAGCCGTGAGCGGTCCCTGGCTGCGGTGCCAGCGGCGCGGGTGAGCGGCTCGGCTCAGAACGGGCACCGCCACCGGCATCTCAGCACCAAATGACCGATCTCAGCAGAAAGCGTCTGGGAGCAGAATGGAATGAACTTTCCTGGAGGACAGAAGAGGAGGGAGGTGTTTTACCGTTAATAGAAGCTGACGGCGACTGATGAAATTGATTAAATTCTCTTTCATCTAATTTTTTGATTGAGATGTTTGAGACGTCATTCTTGGATATTTCCTGGTTTTTCTTCCCTTTTATCATGATCTCAGGCTCCCTCTTTGGAGATTTTAATTATCTTGCCATGTGTTCTTTCAGTATGAATAAATTATTATTTTATTTATAGCCATCTTTAGAAAAGATACTTCAAAAACCTTATCTAGCAGAAACTTAGGTGCAAGTAACACTTGACAGTGTTCTTGCTGTTCTCCCTTCTTCCAGCTAACAACCCTCATATGACCTAACTGCAGGGGTGATAGCAAGACAGGGTTGACTGTGTCTCTAAAAGTCATCACACCATGTCACAAAGCTTTGGCTTTCAAATCCATCTGAGTAAAGGAGCAGCCCCCCAGGGTAATCTTGCAATTATCCACAGCTCAGTTATTGCAAAGCAGAGTGCAGCCTGAGCTCACTTATTGACTCTTCACTTATCTATGATGATTGTTTTAAATACAGTAAAGTCCCTAATTTAAAAAAAAAAAAAAAAAAAAAAAAAAAAAAAGGAAGACATTTAATCCAGTCTTGAGACTGCACCCAGCAGTACTCTGGCCTGCACAGCCTCCTCCACCTCAGACATCATCACATCATCAGTGTGACTGAGCACCTTCTGGTCATACATCAGGCAATGTGACCAGCACCTGTCATGTTTGTTTTCTCCACTTGTACTTGGGGGAGAGGCACCTCTGTGACTTTGCACCACTGACACCTTGCTAAGCCATTTCTAGCATTTTCTCAGCCTGATCTCTTCTTGTGGCTTCACTTCTAATAGTCAATTACTAACTGCCTCAGATTGGGGCTCACTTCGAAATTCCTGTCATGCAAAGTTAATATCTACTATCATTATCATTACTATAGCAGCTTACCTTCCCATGGCCCCTGTCAAACCAAAGACAGTGAAAAAGCACTGAAATGCCACCTCCTTGGGGCTGAGGAGTGGCTGATGTTGCACTGCACGCTATATGACTGAGGGAGAAATTATGTTTGGACAAGAACACAGACCTCTAATGAAAACACCTGGTGAGTGCACTGAGAAGATTGCAGAGTGCAGAACAGTCTTTTTCCAAATTCCTTTTCAAACTGTGCAATGAGGAGCTTACTTTCTTTGGGAGATGATATTCTCTGATGCTCCCACAGAGAAACCGTGTTTTTAGACTTTGCTGTAAAGGCACATCCATCCCTTCTCTCTTCCCGTGCTGCCAGCTCTGAAAGGCAGATTAAGCAGACATGGCTTGGCTGTGTCAGGCTTGTCTGTGTGCATGTGAGAGTGTCTGCATGTACACGTGTGTGTGTGCACATGCATTGGGTACTCCCAGGCTGTGGGACATCTCCAGCAGCTTTTAGTGGATACATCCACAGCTGTGATTCAGCACTTGGCAGCCCACGAAACCATTTCTCACTCTCTCTGTACCGAAATGTTCCATCTTTCCAGTCTTAAAGCATTTACCATGCTATCTAAATGCACCCTGTGACTAAAGCAATGACAGTGTTTTCCCTGTGTGCTCATCCTTCTTTCAGGAAGGAGCTCTGGGGCAGCTGAGAGCAGCCCAGTGATGACGAAGGTGAAGCCATGGGAGATCTTGCACAACTTTGAGCTCTGAACCACACCAGGTTTGTAGTTATTTTTCTTGGCTGTGATACACAAAGGCACAACTGTTTTGGCTTTGTACAAGAGAGAAGGAACAGAAGTGGGAAGGACCTCACTGTGGGAGACCCTAACCACAACTCCTGCCACTGTTGGGGCCAGTAGGTCAGTCAAAGCCTGAATTAATTAACTTTACCAGCAGACCCTGAGGCTTAGAGTGCCTTGAAATACACAGGTCAAGCCCAAATGTCAGGCATTGTCCCAAACTGTGGCTGCAAATGATGGTACCTTTCATTCCCCTTGAGTGGGAATACCTAGGCTCACAAGGCCACTTGCAGCAGGCACTCTTTCAGCAGTTTGATTTTCTGTGCGGTATGTCATGCATGCACTTGCAGAGGGATAATTCATAATTTTCACTGCAAGTTATGAAATAATAATAGGTGCGGCATGGTCCTGAGGCACTTGAGCAGGTGCAGCACCAACAAGATGTCCCAAGGGTATGTGCTACAGCAGGAGCTCTGGCGGGGAAAAATGAGTAGTAGTGAAAGGCAGGCACTTGTCACATGTGAGCAAGTCAGTGATTAGCTTGTTGAAACAGCAGATCTGGTTCTAGCCCTCAATTAATGGAAAGGGGGAGGAAACTGCACAACAGGCCTGTAGCACTGAATCGGAAGATGAGTAAATTATATGCTTCAGCTGAACACATGTAATTGCTTCTTATGTTCCCTCTGTCTTCCTTTTCCCTCTCTCCTCCCCACTTGGAAGCAAGGCTAGGAAGGCAAAGAGCACAAGCCCTCCTCCTGTTTGCGCAAATACAAACAAGCGACGTGTCTGGGTGAGCTTTTCCACATGTCCAGCAAAGGGTTCACAGTGGTTTGCCTCAACAAGAGCTGGTGTCAGTAGTTAACTAGGCCTCTCCCCATGGGCAAAGGTACAGACTTGGCAGCAGAAGGGAACAAGGACTGTTCTTCCATTTCTTTTGCTCTGAGCAGTGTGAGGAGTCATTGACAGTCCACAATGATGGGAATGGCATTTGTTTCTTTTTAAATTGGAGCTGAATTTCTTACACACACACACATACCCACTTGCTGGCTTTGGATATGTTCTGAGGTACACTTTCAGCTCCTACCAGTCCTGGTAAATGCAGGAATGGAGAAACGGGGAAAACAGCAAGTCAAATGTTTGCACACTTCAGTGTCCGTAACAGAGAGAAAATGTAGAATCAAGAAATACAGTTCGAAGTGAGATGTGGTAGCATGTGGACATTCAACTATCCAGAGTGGCTACAACTACTGCTGATAAATATGTTTTTAGACCATGCCTTCCAAGCCTGACTGCCAGTGAGCATCCTGTCTCACATAGAGATCCCACAGGTAAAAGGTTCCTATTGCCTCTGCTGAAAACCTGGTGTCAGCCATAATTAAAGATGAAGTCTGAGATGAGATGAGATGAACCTTGAGTCTGACTGGACAAGGCAGCTCCTCATCCAGCTGTGCTAGATCCCAGGTCTGTGGAGTCAGGGCAAATGAAATAGAAAAAATTAGATTAAAATATCAGAGTAGCCTTTAGGCAGCAAGGTGGGGACAGACACTGGTAACTAAAAATAGTAGCCAGAAGTGTACCTGACCACAGTAAGAATGCAGAGTCATGAGCTAAGGGTTCCCAGCCTCCAGGCATCTGTTGGGTGCTCCCCTGAACCACAGGGGATAACCCCTGCAACACACTGAAGGTCCCCACAGCTGTCATGGCAGTGGATGGAAGATGTCAGCTACACCAACTTTGACACTGAAACCATTTCAGTGCAAAGCAGAGCAGCTTTTGGGAGATTTACATTTTGTTTGGCCTAAATGGGAATAGTTCCCCTTGCTCCTGCACTGCAGAATGGCCTAGAGAGAGGAAGGCATGGCCTTGACAGAGGAAGGCATGGCCTTGCTGGAAAAGCAACCCCTGTTAATACACATTGCTCTTGATCCCCTTCCAGTAAGAGCTGGGAGTTTCTTTTGTGCAGCATGGTCAATTCACCACTACTGAATGTGGAGAGATCAAATTCAGTGTAAATCTGTTCCATCACTTAAGGCTCATTTTTTTCAGCCTTTTCTTTTGGTCTCAGACACATAAGGTAATCCAATCACATGGGAATAGATTTGTGGTACCCAGAGCTACTTCAATACTGATGTACCTCTGTTCCTTCCTGCAAAACATGTCAAAACAATTTATATGCACATTTGAATAAGTCATCAAACATAAGTATAAATAAGTATACAAACACTCTCCTTCAGGTAGAAATTTAATTTCTTCCATAGAAGTTTTATGTTGCTATACAAACATGTGTAAGTCACAGTTAACTGCGTAGCTATCCCTGAACTTTTCTTTTTAAAGCTACAGAAGTCATTAGAAAATATCCCTGGATTCTCTAACTGAAACCAAGATTTGGTAAACACAGATACTAAAATTAAACCATTAAAGAAGATTTCTTCAGAGAGTTGATATCTTTAAAGAGGGACGTTTCTCGTACAAGTTGTCTCTTCCCTGCTCTTGCACAAATGAAGAGGTCTCATTGGGACTACCTCCATGGAAGTCACATTGAACAGAACTCCAACCCTTCCCTCCTGTCTGTGCAAATCTTTGCTCAGAGGAGCAGGCAGAACAAGCACATTATTCTGGAAGGAAATTATATAAATATGGGACTCATCTCAGTGTGAGAATAGGAATTAAAACAGTAGTTTCACATAGCACATGCTGGCTCTGCTGAAGGGGAGGAAGGGCACTGGGTTCCTGACCTTGCTGAACAAGTTTGTAGTTACAACCTTGCTGTAGATGGACAGGAGGTAAAATGTGATGTCAGCAGGTCTTAAAAAATGAACAAAAGAATCTTAATGGAATGGGGAATAGGGCAAGGGGCTATGAGAGATGGCCTCCCCTGCTGATCCCTGCAGAATGATGTCTCCCAAGGGCAAACTAGGAAGATGTGGGTCTCAAAGTCTCTCTCTCTGGGCAGCAAGGGTCAGAACAGTGAAGAAGCAGCCTCCAAAGCAAAAGAAGGAATTCACGCTTGCAGTTCATGTGCAGCTAAGTTTGATTATTACCTATAATAATTATACACCTCTTTTTTCCAGTCTCCTTATGGCCTCACTTCATCTGTTGAGGGCCTGATTTTGCAATTATTGCTCAGGCTTGAAACTGAGTGCTGCAACTCCTCTCTTCCCAGCCACTCAGTCGTTCCTAAGTGCAGTTTCCTGCAAAGTACCATTTCTAGCTCAACCATGCAACATCTCTGGTGGCTGACATCAGCATCCATCTAGGGCTCCTGAGAGCTGGCATACACTCTGGGATAGGCTGTAACAGACCAGGGCTTGGATGGATGGATGAAACCTGTCAGCATCGATTGGTCATAAACAGATATGGCAAGACAGGACTTTCTGGGATATGACACTCAGATATCTTCCTGATGGTGAGCTTGGTGTACACAGGTAGGTCTTCTGTGTTTCTTTCCCTGCCTGGAACAGGTACAAAAATGTCTCCTTGTCACACCACTAGGGAGATGAATGCACGGACACAATGCAGGACACGCTGCTACAGAAGCATCTTTCTATTACACAGGGGCAGTCTTTTGGCTTGGGATTTTCTGGGCTGCTCCAGAAACTCACTGCCCTCTGTTCCAGACCCTGGGCCGTGGGTGACTTTGTCCAGCTATGGTCACTTCACATGGCTATCCGTATGGCTTCAGTCCTACAGCACTAAATGTGCATGGACAGTAATCAGTTTCCTGAAGTTGCATTGACAGTCTGCTGGACAGACTGCACCTACCTGCTCCATGCAGTGACTGAAAACATGAGTTTGATACTCAGATCTCTCACTGCCTTGTCTAAGTGCATTGCTTGGAAACTACAGGCCTGTCAGCTTCACTTCAGTGACTGGTAAAATTATGGAGACAATTATTCTGGGAGTTGCTGAAAAAACACCTGAAGAGCAACAAAGTCATTGGTCACAGCCAGCCTTCATGAGAGGAAGCCCTCCTTGTCAAATCTGTTTTTGTCTTATAACAAGGTAACCCACCTAGCTGATCAAGGGAAGCCAGCTGATGTAATCTTTTTGGATTTCAGCTTTTGATACTGTCTCTCACAGTGTCCTGCTGGACAAAATGTCCAGCCCACAGCTGGATAAACACATCATGTGATTGGTGAGCAACTGGCTCACAGGTCAGGCACAAAGGGTTACAGTGGATGGGGTGACATCAGACTGGAGACCTGTCACTGGGGGCATTCCACAGGGCTCCATCCTTGGCCCTGTGCTCTTCAACATCTTCATAAATGACTTGGGTGCCCGACTGGGAGGGATACGAGGTTCACAGATGATACAAAACTGGGAGGAGCTGTTGACTCCCTCGAGAGCAGGGAGGCCCTGCAGAGAGACCTTGACAAATTAGAGGGCTGGGCAGTCACCAGCCATTCATGTGAAATTCAACAAGGGAAAGTGCTGGGTTCTGCACCTGGGGTGGGGCAGCCCTGGATGTACAGACAGACTGGGGAATGAGAGGCTGGAGGGCAGTGCCATGGAAAGGGACTGAGGGGTCCTGGTCGATGGCAAGTTGAACATGAGTCAGCAGTGCCCTGGCAGCCAGGAGGGCCACCAGGCACAGTATCAGGCACAGGTGGGCAAGGGAGGGGATTGTTCCCTCTGCTCTGCACTGGGGTGGCCTCACCTCGAGTGCTGGGGGCGCTTTTGGGTGCCACAGTGTAAGAAGGACAGTGCTAGAGAGTATCCAGTGAGCAGCATGATGATGTTGAAGGGCCTTGAAGGGGGAGCCATATGAGGAGCAGCTGAGGTCACTTGGTCTGTTCAGCCTGGAGGGGACTGAGGGGAGACCTCACTGCAGTTATGACTTCCTCTTGAGGGGAAGAGGAGGGGCAGACACTGATCTCTACTCTGTGGTGACACGTAACAGGACCCAAGAGAATAACCTGAAGTTGTGTCAGGGGAGGTTAAGGTTGGATACCAGGAAAAAGTTTTTACCCAGAAGGTGGTTGAGCACTGGGAGAGGCTCCCCAAGGAAATGGTCACAGCACCAAGCCTGCCAGACTTCAAGTTTTAGACAATGTTCTCAGGTGCATGCTGTGATTTTTGGGGCTGTCCTGTGCAGGTCCAGGTGTTGAACTTTGATGATACTTGTGGGTCCCTTCCATGTCAGGATATATCAATGATTCTATGAACTCATGTTCTTTCCAAGTTCAAGTATTTCTCAGAGCCACACTGGCAGATCACAGACCTTGTAAATGCAGGAAGAACCAAAAGTACCCAATGTAGTCCTTGGATAAAAGGTTGAGCAAATTGATCCTATAGAAAGTGCTCAGTTTCAATTAGATTCTTATTAAGTAGGTTGGGGTAAAGCGACCCTGCCCGTAACTTTGCTTTCCTTTATAAAGATATGTCATTACTTCAAACAATAACCTCTGATGTAAAGGCAGGAGTGAGTCACCTCCAAGGGGCTGTCTGAAGAGGTAATACACCAGAGGCACGGAAATTACTCCAGCTTTTCCTCAGAAATATGATAGAATTAGGTTCATGCAAGTTCCCTCTCCAGCCAAGGGCTGCACATCTTACCCTTACCAACACAGTACTCCAGCTTGTTCTAGCCTGCAATGGCTGCTGGCTATCGCATTTGACATCAAGTCACCAAGACTTCTGTGCATCAGCCTCTTCTTGAGTCACATATCACCTGTACGGCATTTCTTGTACATGTGATAGTGCTCAGAGACATTAAGTGTCTGTTCTGGCAGCTGCTTTTTCCACACCCAGAGTAAAAGTGAGAGCAGGAAGAGAAAAGAGCAAAACCCACAGCCGTTGGCAGCTGCTGGCAGAATTTAACTTCCAGTGTTTATCGTGACATGGAGATATTTCTCACTTTAGTAACCTGCGTCCTCTAAAAGGAGGGACTGAGCCCTGCAAGGCCTGTTCCCCCTCCAGCCTCCCTTTGCACTAAGTTCATGCTTTTCCAGTGTATAGTCCTTTGTTCACCTGCAGTTCAAGTACTCTAATGAAGTGAAAATGTCCAGAGGAGGGGCGCAAAACTGGTGCAAGGGCTGGAAGGAATGTCCTGTGGGAAGTGCCTGAGAACACTGGTCTTGTCTTGTTTGGAGAGAAGGAGGGTGAGGGGTGACCGCATTGCTCTTTGCAGTTTCTTGAGGAGGAGAGGTGAGGAGGGAGATGCTGATCTCCTCTCCAAGAATCTAGTGATGGGACACACAGGAATGGTTCAAAGCTGTGCCATGGGAGGTTTAGGAAGTATTTCTTTACCAAGAGAGAGGTCAAATACTGCAACAGCTTTCCGAGAGAGATGGCTGATGCTTCCAGCTTGTCAGTGTTTAAGAGGCATTTGGACAATGCCCTTTATAATATGCTGTAGCTTTTGGCCAGCCCTGAAGTGGTCAGACAGTTGGACTGGATGAAAGTTTTACAGTGCTTCCAACTGAAATAGTCTGTTCTACTGTATAGTAAAGAAGCACTGAAAAGATGTAATTTTGAAAATACATGGGGTTCCCATTTAAGACTCTAATAATCATCTAGAAACAAAGAGGAAAAAAAAAAAACCTGAAAAGCTGGCTACTCTAAACAAGAGTCAGTTCTCCACAGTTAGAGATAAGCCAATATCCTTAAGTGGTACACAGATTCTGCCAAGCCTGGTGCATACAAAATTAGATCAATTTTCTGTTCTTTACTCTGCATAGTCTAAACCCAGCTGAGAGAGTCTTTTGTAACCTGATTCTCTCCATTCATGAATGAGAAGAAAACCTGAGATCTTCTGCCCAATGATTCTAAAATTTCAGCAGCACAGCTAAACTGCAAACTGCAGCCTACATTAGTAAATAAAAATCCAAATGACTGGGATAAAAATTAGAATCTTAATTATCCTGGCCCTTTTTGACCCAAAGACTTCATGTTAATGCAAAAAGCCCATATAGAGTTTCCATCTTAGTGGGTTGTATGACTTCATATGTGTTTCCGTACCTGCTATTCTCTCTCATGCAGCACAGAAGTATGTGTTTTTACATGATGAATCACAGGATACATATCCAGCAGTTTCCATTGTAGGTTATTACAGCTCCCAAGAACACTGTTGGAATTTTATGAATAGCAGCATCTAACTGAGATTAAGCTGGTGGTTTTTTAAACTATATACTGGGAAATTTTTTCTGATTATGCTCTGAAATATTCTTCTAAACATGAAATACTAGTAAAACTTCAGTAAACAAATGATGAAATACTAGTAAAACTTCAGTAAACAAATGATTTATAATAAATACTAAGTTAAACAATCTAGGCATTTAGTAATTCTAAATTAATTCTTTGCACAAAAATAGATGCTAAGCCCCAGAGAACAATAATTCATAGAATCATAGAACTGCAGAATCACAGAATATCTCGAGCTGGAAGGGCTTCAAAAGGATCATCAAAATCCAAATCCTGTCCCTGTGCAGTACACCCCAAGAGTCACACCTGTGCCTGAGAGCACTGTCCATCCAAATGCTTCTTGGACTCCCGTCAGACTTGGTGTTGTGACCATTTCCCCAGGGAGCCTGTACCAGTGCCCAACCACCCTCCGGGAACAAAGCTTTTTCTTGATATCCAACCTAAACCTCTCCTGACGAGCTTCAGGCCATTTCCTCAAGTCCTGCCACTGGTCATGAGAGTGAAGAGATAAGTACCTGCCCCTCAACTTCCCCTTGAGAGGATTTTGAAGAGCTCAGTGAGGCCCCCCTCAGTCTCCTCCAGGCTGAACAGACCAAGTGACCTCAGCTGCTTCTCATATGGCCTCATGTCACAACCCTTCACCATCTTTGTGCCCTCCTTTGAACACTTACCAATAGTTTTAGATCTTTTTTTTTGTTGTGGCACCCAAAAACTGCCCCCAGGACTCATGCTG
Source organism: Platysteira castanea (assembly GCA_013397175.1). Lineage (NCBI taxonomy): Eukaryota > Metazoa > Chordata > Aves > Passeriformes > Platysteira > Platysteira castanea. Next base: position 110,253 of record VYXC01009321.1, read on the forward strand.
AAGCCACCCCAGTGCAGAACAGAGCTGGACAATCCCTTCCCTTGCCCAGTGGGTGAAGCTGTGCCTGATGTACCCGAGGACACAGCTGGCCATCCTATATTACCACTTAAGTGTTGAGGGTTTCTGCAGATGTAGCTTTAAGTATTTTATTCTTTTATAAATTGATAAACAGTATTTACAGTATTGCTATTCCCAATACACCACCACCACTGTTGTTCACTGCTTGGAGTTGGAATAGTGAAAAAAAATCTAAAAACAAATTACCTCCAAGCCTCAAAACAATTAAAAATGCATGTAAATTATGGTGCTCCAGAAGTTAATCACTTCAACAGATGGCTGGTAACTTGTTAATAAGAGTGAAGCAGACATTTGTCTTTTTTTTGGAATCTCATACCTTGAAGGGAATAGGAATGCCAAGGGACCACCAAAAACAGGACTGATGAAGCAAAGGGACCTGACTGTAAAGTAATGATTAAAATGTCTCTGGAACACCAGAAACAAACCATTTGGGGTAATTCCAATCCAGTTTTCCACTCTTCCTTATTCCCCATCCAGTTACAGCCTTGAATGTAAACAGTATCCCCTAAATGGGGATTTGGATATGGACTGTGAACGTGGGCTGTGGATGTGACTTCACAGGCTGGCTTACCACTGGGATTGCAGCTATACTAACAGCCACAGAGACTTTTCACTGGAGATTCACAGAGCAAGCCCTGGTGTGCCAAGGCAGCTCTTGGATCCTGGAAAGCAGAACTTCAGCTTACTCTTGGCAAAACATTCCAAAGTTTGCTTTGAGGATGAAATTCCTTAAAGTATACCTGTGGGACTGAGAGGACAAGGTGCTGGTGATCTACAAGAATGTGTGCTCTGTTGTGCCGTTGCCTATAGCCAAAAGAGAAAAAAGCCCCTTGCAACAGTGTTAGAATAGAGTAAAAAGCAGACTTTTATTTGGAGGCTTCCAGATGTCCCGGTGGTAATGGGACACACCCAGCACCCAATATCCACAATGTTACGATGCTGATTAATTAGGATATCTAACAGGTATATCCGATAGGAGATTCAGTTGCCTCAGTAACCCACCCCTGGGTCAAACCCTTGGAGTTGATCTAAGGGCTTCTTTGCCCCTCTTTTTGTTATGACTTCCCAGATTCTGGTTGGAAAACAAAATGTTCTTCTTGTAGGTCCTCTTCCTGACAATAAGACTATACAATATTTCAGGAATTTGTTAAGAAGGTCATCTTATTGTTCTAAAATCCAAGAGAAAGAGTAGGAAACATACTAGAGTTAATTAAGAAAATACATAATTCTGTAATAGTAGTTTACAGAGCTACAAATATATGAAAATGTTTAAAAATCAAAAATCTTTTTGGCATCAGTACACACATTAATACACATGTTACATACGGTGATTTGGTTACATCTGGTTATTGTATAAAGAACATTTTCACAGTCACTCCGGGCCTTCAGGCCATGCTGTGCTGTGTCACAGGGCCAAGGGCTTGTCCTGCCTAAGGAGAACATGTGAAAACCTTAAGCCATCAACATCTGAGCTACCTCCAGAAGAAACATAAAATCATCAACATGGCAGGGCAGAGCTAATTAGTAAATTAGAGTATTGATGCCTCTGTACTCTTGCTTCTAGGATCTGATCTATTGTCCTCACTGACTGTGGTCCTGTCCTCTGTAATTTAGCATGGATACTGGAGGTTTTTAATCTCAATTTTTGGAGTTGATGTGGCTGCATATTCCAGTTTCAGGCTTCAATTCAATGTGGTTGTGCACCCCAGCTTTCTCTCTGCACAGGGGTCACAATTTCTAGCACATTAATTTCCAAATTTAAAAACTCAGAACTTTACTGATGCTGTGAAATTAGTAAACCAAAGCCCATAGTCTAAATTAAAGATTGTAAACAAAGGAGGACAGAACCAAATTCTAGGAAATAACATACCACTAATCAGTTAATAAATAATACACCGTTGCAAAGCCTATCTTGCAAGACAGCACTTCTACCTTCTGAAGTGACAGCTGACAGATAAATATCACTGTGACAGTGTCTCTCACAGCATGATGCATGTGGCTATTAAAGCTTCCATTTGGTCAGTACACCCGAAGGAACCTCTTAGAAAGTACAGATTTTATAGCTTTTTCGGCCATATTCAGAGAAAAACTCCCAACCACTTGCAGTGCAGTGCCACTGAGGGAAGGCTCCCACAGGCTCTGAGCCCTGACAACAGCTGGCAGGGGAGAACAGCTGCCTGACCCAGCACCTGTGGGTGAGGAGAAGGGCAGCTGCAGACCTGACCTCGCGGGATGTCAGCAGTCTCGGCAAATCAAAAACAGTGTTGGGAGTATCAGAGGCACTCCATGAAGATAGTGAAAGTTCCACTTGTATGGAATGGGATGGTATTTGTGGATAAAAGGACTAGAAAGAACTTTCTACATAAATTACTAGTCTGGGAGGATGAACAGTCCTTAACTTTTCATCTCTTTTCTCTCTCCCTTGCTAAGAATTACAGTGGTGAGAGATGGTACACAAGATGCTAAAACCCGTTTTAGAAGCTTGCTTGATGAGTAAGATACTTAAACCTGCTTCTAAAATCTTAAAGTGAGTTTCTAAAGAAATGCACACCTTTGCGATGTAGCTGTAAGACAAGCAACAGGTCATTTTTTGCTGCACAAGAAGTACCCTCTTTTCCCTCTTGCCAACTTCACCTGCATGCCTGATCTTCACTGCTATACATCTCTTCTTCAGCCCTACACATCCCTAGGCTTAGTTTGTAGTTTGGTTTTTTTGATGGTTAACTTACCTTGACGTTCACCTAAATGCATCTGGAAGCACTGACAAAACTCAGGTAAATTGCAGATAAAGGAAAACCTCTACTTCTTGAGCAAATAACAAAGCCTTTATATTGAGCTCACTCAGTTCCTTGTGCAGCTTTATAGAATTGCAATGTTATATGACTGTAACAGTCTCTCCTTCTATTCTGGTAATTCCTGTCATGTCTTCCCGGAATATTAACCATCCTAATTATGTTTAATCATAATCGTTGATACATATTACAAACCAGCATAAAGAATATTCATCACTTCACCTTCATCCTATGTATGCAGTTCACTAAAACTGAAATCCAATGGTCAAACATTATTATTTAGTTTAAGTAAATTTTTGTTTTCATGCTGAAATTGAGTCTCCTCTGTACTGAGTACGTTAAGGCATCTAACACCTAAATTCAATTGTTCCTGTGCACCACATCTGAGGTCAGACTCTGACTAGTAATATACTCTTCCTGGATAATTCAGAAGAATAATTCATTTGCAGATTTCCTCTGTTCATAAAATTTTCAATACTCTAACAACCTTAAAATATCTATGTTTTATATAAACCAGAAAATGGCATATCTGACTGGAGCAAACCACATCAGACCATCTTACCTGTTTGATGGAAAGGCATTTGTGTTGGAGCAAAGCTCAGAGAACTTTGAAAATGTAAGCACAGGGCTCACCCAATAAAAATCATACGTGCATTCTAAACACAGAGCTCTTGATGCAGTAAGGCATTTGAAAGGGTTACTATGATGATATATGAATGTCAGCATGACCAAGACTATAGGGCACGACATTGCATTAGGTTGTTTCTTATTGCATTAAAAGATTACTTCCCGTTCAGAAAATGCTTCAAAATCTGATTATTTTTATATAATATACCACTTTGCCTCTTCTTCCCAGCTATATGAACTACTGGAAGAGGATTCTCCGCTTACATGGATTTCATCTTAATGAATTGCCTAATCTTTTCCAGAAAATATGCTTTTATATATAACTTTTGAGCACAGTCCCTTAATTAACAGCAGGAATGCTTGTGGACTGAAAACAAAGCCAGTTAGTAAGCCTTGAAATTACATTCAGAGCCAACTGCACTGGCATTAGCATTCGTGGACTGAAGTCGATATCTAGTTCCTGAATTGTATGCAGTGCCCCAAGTATCAGGAATTCAAACATGGAATAAAAAGCTTGGAGTACTGCCTTACCCAGGGCCACACTCTGCACACAGCAGGGTGAGACTCACCTCCATTGCATGATAACTCTCCATCCTTTCTTTTTCTTCCCACAGATCATGGGGAAGGTGGAGGTGGTGGACTGAGGATGAGAATACACATTTTTTCAAACATTGTGAATGTTCTTTCAAGGACCAGGGGTAAGGGCGATAATCCTTTGATTAATATCTCAAAAATATCTGACACTTTAAAAAAAAAAAAAGACTATGAGGGATTTATTTCTGTTTCTGCATTCTTAAGGGTTTTTTCACCTTTTCCACTTGAGCTTTTCACCTGCCATGAATAGTCAAAATTTTAGGAAATATTTCAGACATCCCATGATGTCTGATAAACTTCAGACCAGTTGACATCACTACTTCCAACAGCACCACTTCCAACATCAGCTTTGCCAGACAGTAGTTGGGCCAGGAGTTGAGTCAGGATCAAGAAACCACATAGCCACAGTTTGCCTGTAGCACAGCGTTCTAGTTCTTTCAGGACAATCCTTATCATCTATCCTAATCTTCTTGCTGGAGACCCATGGGGTTTGCTGATGCTCTCTGGGATGCCCAAAATAAACTGGCTCAGGAAAACCAAGACTAGAGGATCACTGTGCTGTGACCACTTCCCTGGGGAGCCTCCTCAAGTGCCTAACCACCCTCTGGGTGAAGAACTTTTTCCTGATATCCAACGTGAACCTCCCCTGGCTCAGTTTCGTGCCATTTCTTTGGGCCCTTTCACTGGTCCCCAGAGAGAAGAGATCAGTGCCTGCCCCTCCTTTTCCCCTCACGAGGAAGTTGTAACTATGAGGTCTCCCCTCAGTCTCCTCTTCTCCAGGCTGAAGTGACCTCAGCCACTTCTCATATGGCTTCACCTCTTCACCATTTTTTTGGCCCTCCTTTGGACACTCTCTAATAGTTTTATGTCCTTTTTACATTGAGGTACCCAAAACCCCACACAGGACTCAAGGTTAGGCTGCACCAGCTACACTCCAACCACATCCACAGCTTTGGTTAGGTCTGTAGATTTTGCCTGGGATCATCAAATGAAATCTGTATTATCCATCTGTTTCTGTTCAAAGGATTATCTCTCTCTTTATCTCATTGTGCATGTAACAAGAACTTAGAGTGACCACGGATCCACCCTTCAGATTTTCTTTTCTGAATGAAGTTATGATGTTGTAATGAGAGGGCTCAAAGTCCCCTGAAGGAAATAAAATGTAGCATAAAAAAGTACAAACCAAGTCCATCCTCAGAAGTCTGAGTCCGACACACACAGTGCTAGCAAGTTTTCCACTGGAAGCAATCAGGCCTGTAGCTCTGCTCTGCACAAGAGAATTCCTACTGCAGTGGCTGAGAAGGGACACCTGGCACCTCCTTGGGACACTGTCTTTGTCTTGTAGGAGATAAGTGGCCAGGCACTTCCTTAGTTGTCTTCCACTTCCCCATTATCTCTTCCAGCCTTTCAGGGCTAATATGCACTTATAAATGTGAACCACTCCCTCCTGCTCCATGTCATCAGGATCTTTTCACTATCTCTATTCTCTTTCTAATAAGTAAGTTTCTTCCTCACAAAAGGGCAGTGGTTATTCTTTGTTCCAGAAACAATTATATGTTTGTTTCTTTCAAGTGGTTATTAAAGCCTCAGATTACTTTCATACCATTTATTCAGCAAGATTTAACACACAGTCCTTCCTAGAGAGGGTGAAGTCATCTTTGGCTGCTTTTACTAGTTACTTTTCTAGAGTAACTGGCCAACTCATTTCAGACACTGGTAGTTCCTCTTTCTTTTGTCCTCGGCGCTCTGCCTCCAGGTTTCTGAGCACCAACCTTTACATTTTCCCCTTTTCTGCAAAAGGGCAAGATAGCAAATTCACTCACTTAAGTAGTTGCAGCTTCTAATTAAGTCAATGAGGTTACACCTGCCTATGTCAGCAATGAGTTTGGCTCGACATCTCTAGTGAGTAAAATGTCACATTACCTTTGCTGAGCAGGACATTTCAAATAAAACATTAGCAAAAACAATTAACTTTAAGCCATTAATCCCACTGAAGCTACTTTCAACCTCCTAAGGATTGAAGTCAATTATCAGTAAATGTCTTTGGCTTAATAGATTGTGAAGCTTTGGCATGAAATATATTGTTGAATGACGCTGAATCAAGCATCATCATATTGTATTTCTATATAAAAATTATATTCTAGAACACATCTGATGACTTTTAAATATAATACTTAAGGAACTATTAACAGTGGAGGAGATCATGCAGATCTTACCATTCTATAACACTGTCATAGGTTACAGTGTAAGATGGGCCCCAAAAAATATTCTTTTACCATTTTCATGAGCTGCTGAGACCAGGCAGGGTGGTGCTCCCTGCCTCCTCCCTCTGGACTATCTTCTGTTAATGGGCCCATCAAGGCCTTCCTGCATGACTCACAGATAACTGGCTCCTGGATTATCTCCTGTTAATGGCCCACCAAGGCATTGCCCTATGACTCACCATCCCATTGTGAGATGCNCTTTGAATTTTTGCAGAAATATATAAGACATTTATAGCTGTATGTGTATAGTTCTCAGATACAGCACACGTTTGTATTTCATTGGCATCTCATTTTACTTTAACAGAGATGGAAGATTTGTAACAGTATTGTTCCCTAATTAATTCTATTTGGCACAGAACAGGTAGTAACAAATTTGGATGAGTGAGAGGTAAGAATGAAGTCTTGCTGTCAACACCTTTGTTGCAGCTACAGAAGGAGTCAGCACGTTATCTAAGAGATTTAAAGCCCAAGTTCAGCTCCAGGCTAGATTTCCCTGAACAGCACATGACAGCTCACAGTCAGGTACATGTGGACCAGCACCTCCACTATTTGCACACTTGGGTGCCCTTTTGCTTTGCAGAGTTCATAAAACCCAGATAGGATACACAGCCTCCTGCACCAGAAAAAGGATAGAATCACCAATTCTTGTAGGCCAAATCCCACTGTAGGCAGACAGAAGGAAAAGCTGGAGATAGAGATGGGTGTTCCTGGGGTTGAAAGGGAAATAAAGTGAGTTATGTTCTTAAGTTATTTTGTTGAATTGAGGCCTTAATGAACATTGTTAATGAAGGTATTATCCTCTGAGATTTGGAACGTCTTCCAGTCTCACAGTTCACACTACACAGTCACGTGAAT
>VYXC01009321.1:118541-132250 GCA_013397175.1 Platysteira castanea
ATTTTGTTTTCCCAGGTTTTCTCTCTATAGTGAGGTGGGGTTTTGTCCCAGGGATGGATGAAGAGAACTCTTGTGGGTTTTTTTCTGGAATTGCTCGTCCTTAAACTTGTACCCCAGTGGCTGGGTGTGAACCCTTGAAACCAGTTGTGGAAAAGCTGTCATCGAGGGAAAGAGACTCACACCTGCCAACAGTAACACACCCCAGGTAGCTGTTGATGCCATGAGAAGATTGTCCTTGTGGTAAAGTTCCATAGCAAGTTCAAAAGAGACTCCTCTCCTTACATGAACTGATGAAAGATTGTTATATAGAGTGGTCAACTGACTGAAATGATTCTCAGTTTATGTCTTTATGTTGGATAAATTGAGGGAGGTGCTGGAGGGAACAAGGGGGTTTTTGCTTTAATTTCTTGTTATTCTCTTTTCACTTTTAATTTTAGCAATAAACTTCTTTATAGTCTTTGAAGTGTGGTGCCTGCTTTGCAATTCCTCCCTATTCTTATCTCACAGAAGGGACAAATGCAAACCAACCTACTACACTAAATTGGTGTTTCTGCCCAGTTATCGAACTAAACCTTCTACATCCCTGCACACAGCTGGGCAGGCAGCAGGCAGAAACAAGGTGCTAAGGGTGGTGACAGAGGTGGTAGGTGGTACCACTTCCTCTGGCAGCAGAACAGGTGTGTTCTAGTTTGAAAGGATCATATAACCACAGCATCACCAAATCAAGATATAAAATAGCTTGTTAAACCACTGGAGGGATTATCTGACAACTAAGTGTCCAACAATTACATCAGAGGTTTAACAAGCATATCTAAATTCTTTACCAGGGAAAACTTGGAGACTTCAGCATTTATATACACTGTCATGACTGTATTCAGACCAAAACTTACCTGCAAAAAAGAGCACATACAACTAAGAAACAAAATGTTTTATGCGTGTACCACCTAGTGGCAAAGGCCTGGGATTTCAATGTTTTATTTCCAATTGAAATAATATGCACATTCTGGGAAAAAGATCCTATTAACCAGGTGTCCAACTATTTTTAATTTCTCTGCATAAATATTTAAATTTATTAGCCTTTTCATTCTGTATGGCTAAAACCCACACTCATATTGTGAAGAGTTTCTAAAAACATTTTAATAGTTCTGGGCCCTCTGGGTATGTGATGATCTGCGCTACAGTGGGGAAGGAAATAAGGTAGTAAATGTGACAGAATCAGAGAGGGACATACAAACTAATGCCATCAGGTATATACAACAAGCTCAGTGGTTTTAAGGTCAATGCCACTACACACCTGTGGTTCATTAGAGGTACATTTCTGAGTGTCCAGCAGCTCAGATGCAATGGAAGGAAATTAAGGGAGAAACCACAACTATGTTTTCAGCTGGATCAGGAGAGCTGACAGTGTAGTAAGAGAAATCCTGTTTTCTGTACAGTAGTCCTATGACTGTTTGATTCACATGTTGTCCTGAGAACTCAAGGCTGAATGCCATGCTCTTTTGGATCCTTTGCAATAAAATGTGAATGGATTTTCAAGTCGAAAGTGCACAAAAGAAAAAGTCTCTAGATGAAAGTACCTCCAGACATGGCAAGTTGTTACTTAGACAGGAACAGTGAGATCATATCCCAAGACAAAACAAAACTCATCATATTGCAGACATTTTAATTGAAAAAATGTTCCACTTGAAAATCATTAGACACTAATTTCTATAAGCAGTACAATAAACTTTTCAATTATAAAAACCATAAAAATGATGCTTATCTTTCACAACCATCCAGTAACTCTATTCTGAGCAGGTAATCCCATGCCCACACTTCATGACATTTTCAGTATCATCAACTAAGCAGAAAAGGGCCCACAGACAGAAAAAATTATGTGGCAACAGACTGTCACTTGGGTTTGGAAAAGTGCAGAAGCACAGCAGTTTTCTCTAGACAGGGTGAGGAAACCTGCAGGCAGATCAGGCAGTGGGGATCTCCTGGCTCTGCTCAGCACCAGTTTCTCACTAGGTAAATCAGTAAAAAGGTCCCCCTGAGATCAGGCATGAAGTCCTGGCCATGCTGAAGTTGATACCAAAACCTCTGTTAACTGCACTTGTGGCACAATTTCACCTGGTGCTTCCAGTGATTTACAGCACCCCTGAGGATTGATATGTTTATTAATCTCACAATACAGTGTACAAAATGAGGCTGCTTGATGGGACTGAAGCATACATTATGTGGGAATCTTTGTTCCATACCTGTTTCATCATTTCAATCTTACTGTTAATTATCATGTGAATATTCCATTAACTTCAGCTTTGGAAAGCTGCTAATAGTTGAGATTCATGAAGTTGTCAGCTAATTCTATATCTAATCACTTTTTAAAGACCTACACACCAATAGGGGTGGAAAAAACCCTGGACAGCTATAGGTGGCATTGTAGCACCCTGGGCCAGGGCATCAGAGCAAAGAATTCTTGCACCAAAGAGAGCAGAAAAGTAAGAAATTTAACTTCAGATTTAGGAAAGACCCATGGGTTTCACCTTAGATTGACAAGAGTCAAGCTCTCTACTGAGACCTCATCTGAAAGTGATTTGTCATTTAATGACAAAAATAATGACCTGCATAAAGTAATTAAATTACAGATCCACTGTGTTGGAATCCTGGATTCTGAGAGTTTTAATCTTTCAGAGCTGACAAGTACGGATTGGCAAAAATACACTGCATTTGATCTGAGGCCCTGGAAAAGGCTTCCAAATCTAAGTGATAACTCCAAGATCGTTAGTGTGTAATTGATAGAAGTGTGTTATATCACTGGGTGAAGATATAGAATTTTAGGTTTTGGGATATAGTAATATATATACACACAAGTGACAAGATGGTGGAATTAGGGTGGTGGCTAGTACTTCTTCATTCTTCTTTCTTCTTCATAAGTTTGAGCAAGTTAGTGACTGGACAGAAAAATCCACAATGCAGAGGTCAAGTTAACAGATTATTGGGTTATAAGTAATAATAAAGTTGTTGGCATAACATAATTGTATAACTTGGCCTTCAAAAGGCCCTGAAAGAACTCAACATCGGCCATTTTCCACCTTGCTAACTTAGAAGCATATTCTGTGTAGTTGTAACTTAGATAAGAAATAATAAACATCCAAATCTAAAGAAGAAACAGCGTCTCCTGTGTCTTCATCCAGGCTTTAAGTAAAAGAACTAGACAGAACCAAAGAAAGAAGAATCTGACACCGCTAGGGACATATGTACTGCAGAACAAGAAAACAATGTATTTTTCTGTAACACTGAATATCAGATCTAAGTGTTGGGCAGTAAATAAAAGTTCTTCAAAAAATAAGCTAAACGCATCACTCAGAATCCATCCATCAGCTCAGCTTCCCTCACAAGCATATCCTGTGGATCCCCACATACCCTCTTCACAAGTGAAGGTCTCAGAGAGAAAGAAAGCAGGGGAAATAACAAGGGCACACATACGAAACTGCAAAATTCTTGGTTGAGAGGGTATATGCTCCTGATTAAAAAAAAAAACAATTTCATTCTCTCTTGAGAATTGAGTGGATGAAATTAAACACCTTTCTTGTAGGAATCAAGAGTCTGTCTTCATTAGCTATGTAACAAGAAAACATGGGTTTTGCCTGAGACTCAGAATTACTGAAATCTGTCAAGTTTCATAAAATTCAGTGGGTAAGGCTGCCTTTCAACCATATAATGAGAGACATTTCTGCATTGTTCTTGACTGAGTTGATTTTCCTAAGCTGGGTCCCTGTCGAGTAGGTGACAGGGATTCCCAGCACCGGGAATAGAGAGAGAAAGAGAAGAGGCTGCTGTGCTCTTTAAGTTGTTTATTTCATCTGAAGGTGAAGTCCGAGGGCAAATAGTCCAAGCAGAAGCAGCAAAGCAGCCTTAGCAGCAAAGTTCCACAGCAACAGCATTCCTATTCTATATACTAAAAACTAACACACCAGGATATACATTATATTCATTAACTAACCAATCAGTATAAAACACAATTCTAATTCTACTTCTTCTAACCTATCAAAACTTAATTCTATTTTACGAAAATAGTCATAACTCTTACACAAATCTTACATAGATTTTACGCATATGATCTCTATCAGTTCTTTTTGTTTAGGTACACAACTTATCTAAAAAATACCAGTAATGTAACAATGTTTATATTTTGTCTAAGACAAGAGTACTCTGTGAAAGGTAGCACTGCTGTACTAAAGAACTAGGTTTAAGGTCTTTTTAACTCAACTAATACAATTTCTCAGTGTTTAAGGCATTTAAAATATACTTCTACTGAAAACTAAAGTTTATACTTCTATTTTATGTCTGTGTGACTCAGCTTCTAAAGTGATTTTAATTCAAACCCTGTATTTTGATTTGTTTCTGGGCTTGTAAAAGGGAGACCTAGAGGGGCTCGCATTCCAACATGTCCCAGTATAAAGATTTCTGCCTGATAGGCAGAACCTCTTCTTGCTCAGCCCTGATTACCTCTCATCAAGGGAGATTGGATTGAGTTTGTTGTGGAAAAGGGCATGGTTAACACTTGTGCAGGCCCATAAAAGTGATCTCATTGCAGGCTTCTATGTCACATGTACATTCCTTCACATCCTGAAACAAACTGCATTCAGGTCTCTGTCCTTTTCTACCTGCCCTTTGTTGTCTCCCTTTTCTGGTGTTACAAATAGGGTGACCTCAGACCAGATGGCATACAAGACCTTAATGTTAGACTGAAAAACAGCACCGAATATTCCATTCATGTAAAGAGGTACAACCAAAGTATGTATTGATTTGAAACCATAACCACAGAGTAGCCATGAAAAGTGCAGTGTTTTCCTGAGAAAAAGTACTACATGAATATACTTTACTGAAGCTGCACTGCAAGTGTCAGTAATGGTAGGAAATAGCCAGATTGCTACATGTGACTTCTGAACTGCTCCCTTCAAGTATAGGAGGAAGTTTCCACAGGAATCCCACAATTCACCTCATATTCCTGCCCTGGAAAAAAAATTCTTCCAGCAGTAAAGGAGTACCTGTTTTGTCTGGACAAGCACCTTGAAGTGCCAGACCATAAGGTGTCTTCCTACAAATTACCTCCAGTTCAAGGAAGCTTAGAAGCATCTCTCAAGTCAAATGTCAATACTGTCACTTGGCTCTGTCAGTTTAGCAACATGTGCCTGTCCAAATACAAATAAATGTTTTATAAAATTTTGCACTCCTCAATTACGTAACTACATTTATTTTGTTTATAACTGATTGCTTGATAATACTCTTGTATTGCTTGGAGAGTGTTCCAGCTGGTTAGATTTTCACACAAAGATGTGAATCAAAACCTCAGGAAAAACAAGAACTGTCTCATTCCTTTTACTGATTAACAAATAGTTCTTGTCCTGCTAATGCCATTCTTAATTGGACTACACTCTGAGTAGCAATTAACACTAAATGGCCACTTGCTGAGAGCTGGTGAAAAAGAAACTGCAGCTTTAGGTATTCATATTCTCCAGATAAAGTGTAGTTGTCTTACTTTGATGTTAAAGAAAGAAGCTTAATTTTTTAAGGGCTTAGTATATTAAAAAAGAATGATTCAATTCACAGCAGGGAAATTGATTTTGGGTGGGATTATATTTTTTTAAGGTCTTTTTTCTCTAAGACCACTTCGTAGATTTAAAGGCTCCTGACTGACAGCACTGGAGGTGGGAGTCTCCAGTCCTAGAGAGAAGCAGTGGCAGCTATAGCTGCAAGAACCTTGCCACACTGATTCACCTGTAACTTGAAAAAGTCATCCCAGGGCTAGAAAAAGATTTTCTGGTGTAGTCCATGCACTGCTGGTCTGTCAGATAAATACTGGATGCATGATTTAGCAGTGTAAATGAAATCTACATAACTATCCACATCTCTAAATAATCCTTAAGCCCCTATCAGCCCATTTAAGATCCTCCCTCTTCCCCTACAGACCAGTGTGAGCCATACCTTATGCCCTTCCTCTGTGGTGGTTAAAATAAATGCCTGCAGTGAACTGAAACTATCTTTGGAGGATCACAAGTCCTTATTTGAGAGAAACATCACATTCACTTCCCTATGGCACCAGAGGAAAGAATTTGCTGCAGTTAAGAGAAGATTTTGTATTCCTGAATGGCTAAGCCTGAGGAGGACCACTGACCCTCACAGCTGACACTCTGCTGCCTTTCACTCAAGCTAAAGCTGAGATCCTGACAGAGTTTCCCGAACTGTTTCTTCTTCTAACCTCAGTCCCACCCTGCCAGCATGCATCCCTCCAACTCTGATGCTAAGCCAGCTGCCTCTCACCCAGCTGCTCCCATTCCTAGGGCACTGCTGAAAAGCCAGTGCCTGGATACCTTCTCTGTGGTTTAGCCACCACAAACATTAGCAGGGCCTTCAGCTGCAGACTTCTCAGCCTGCCTGAAAGGATTTTGTCACCGGAAGCCTTCTGGACTGGAAGTCCTCTCTGACTGGGAATAAATCCCCTGTGGGAGACAGGATCAGTGCAAACTGTATAGATGAGAACAGTGAAAAACGCAGCTGTGGTTTGAGCTGCTTGGTCTAACCCCAGACAAAAAATACAACCAATAGGATTTCAAGTTTTATGGGAGGGAAGCCTATATTTATAATGGTGGATAAAGAGTTCAGTCAAGGTATCAGCTGTTACCTCGAAATGTGTTCTGAGCTCTGAATGACAAGACTTCCTCATTGGCTTGAAGATAAGGAGATCTCATAGGTTTTCTAGGAAAGTAAATTGTTTCTCTGACACATCCTTACTGAAGAAAGACCTTTGTGAATCCCAGTGCTCACATCACTTCCTTATGGACTTTAAAAGCCTAAATGCCTAAGGATTTGTCTAAACCAGTTCTATATCACATGCCAGGAAATTTTAGCATGAGTTTTCCTTTGTATAAAACATTTACAAATAGGTAACATAGGAGTTCACAATGTTATCTGTATGCACATTTACATTTACATTCATTTTACTTTCCATATCCATTCTCTCCCTCCACAGAGACTAAGATCTGAATGCGCTTTATTCACCATTGCAGGAAGTCTCAATATCATCAGCATCATTTCCTCACAGAGTACCATCTAGCATCATCACTAGATTGACTTAGCCTGATATATAACACTAGCAATATTGGTATTTCATTATTCCATTCCCCAAAAGGTATTTCTTTACAATTTAGCTACAACTTGGCAAAAATACCACTGAACACCTGCAGGAAGTAAAACAACCTTAATCCAATTTATTTTGCAGATGCTAAGTGCCAAGGTTCTCTGCCACTCATGCAGCTTAGAGATCAGACTTCTGCACATTTTAAATAAGAAGCAAGTTGTTTGCCTTGGTTGTGGTAGTGATGATATAAACAAACGCAGTCTGCCTTTCGGTGATGTTGTGTGCCTGGGACACAATGTGAGGGAGGTGGAAACAAATGTCTCAAGGAAGCCAGGTGTAAATCAGTGGCAATGGGGAAAGAAGCTGCTTCACTGTCTGTTCCTCTGTCCACTTGTGCGCCTGAGGCCAGTCAAGGCAAAACAGAAGGGATCAAACAAAAAGCCACTTCTTACAGTAAATGATGCACACTGGGAACTAGACTCTGAAACACATTCTATAATCTGCTCTGACTCAGAGACTGGGTGCAGATTGGCTGAGCTCCTTAATTAGCACAGAGCTGCCATCTCTGCAGACAGTGCGGGAATGTGTGCAGTGTGCTGCACTGGAGCACAGCACCTGTCAGTCGGGAGCCCTCTCCTCCCACAGTGATTCCCTGGCTGAGAAGGTTGCCCTTGGATAGACAGAAAGACTGAAGGCCAAAGAGAGGAAACTATGAAATGGTTCTTCCTTTAAGTGCAGGGGCTCATGCAGCTGAGCAGCTGTCGTGGTTCTCTCCAGGCTGTACAATAAGGAGGCTGTCCCTGGTGGACTGAAAACAGGAAAGCAAATGTGCAGGTGGTTTCTTAGACTTGTTACCTCCTTATTACGAATGAAAAAATGTGGTGCTTCCTTTGACATGCTTTCACCTACATTCTCTAAAAGCATTCAGCAGTGCAAACCTTTCATGTCCTGGAGTGGGCTGGTGTTTTCACCTCTAACCCACAGATTTCATTGTCACTTCAGTACTGCCATATGCAAGCAGTTGTTCTGACCACAGATCAAGCACTTTTAACTAAAAGTTTTTACTAAACAATTCATAAAGTTGTGAGCTACCTCTTCTAAGAATAACATAATGTAATGTAGATAAGGCAGCAAATTTTTCCTAGCTACCAAAGCACGCTTAAACCGGCAAAACAGCAATTTTTTCTTTTTTTGGTTTCTTGGGAAAAGGAGAAATTTTGCAGAATACTTCTGAGGTTACATTTGCAGAAGCAGTTATATGTTCTGTTGTCCAAAAGGATCCATCCAAAGTGTCTTCTGCCACCCTTCCTTTTCATGCTTACTACTCATCCTGCAGCTACTGAAGCAAGGGAGTCTCCTGACACTTAGGGTGATGGGTAAGAATGCAGAACAGCCATGCTTCCAGGGCCTTACTCAGAGCCCAGTCACACTGTGGGAAGGCCACTGGGATAACTCTAGTCTGGTTAGGTTACCCCAAAGCATCTCTCCCTCTGAGAAACAAGGCAGAGAGATACAGAGGCACTCACATAACACACATCTTGCAGGCCAAATTCTTTACACTGTTACCACTTACTATATCTGCAATCATTCCAGTTGAGCCAGCTTTCGATGTTTAATTACATCTCTCTGCTGGGTTATTCTGGGTTGATGTTGCTGCACGAAAACAGAATTTGGCCCTTATTATAAGCATATTTTTATACAGAGGATGACGTATATCAAAAAGGCAATTTTTTTTTTTGCTAGAAGGAGCTACACTGTCCTTGAAGATGCTAGGAAGACCCTAGGAAAGCTTCTAACAGGCTATAATAAAATTTAAAATGGTATGAGACCCTCTCCTTCCTTCTCCTGGAAAGAGTCACTACATATAATTACAGTCCCACATTTTAGGCCCAAATAGCTTCTTGTATTTACAAGTCTGTGTGCCATCGGCGTAGGAAGTTTTTATACACAAAATGCCAGTCTTTGTAGCTTGTGCTGGCATTTCTAAACTGGGATCTAGAGCTTTACCAGCTTTCATCCAGAAGAGATAATGCTGCCAAGTTAACAATGTGGCTGTAAGCTTTTCATTAATTTTCCAATGTACTTTGTCTTAGTGGGCAATGTAGATCTGAAGTTCAAAATTTTCATGGAAAGAAAATGCTTGTTAGGAAGTCAGCAAACAGTGACATAGAGCAACACAGTTTTTAGGGCTATAATACAATTATTATAATTACATGAGCTGTGTGAAAATATATTTGCACAACAAATCCCAGTGGACTGAGATGTGGTAGGTTGTGTTTTGTGTATTTTTAAAATTTGGAACATTCTTCGTGAAAAAATTCCTCTTTCTCTCTCTTGCTGCAGTCCTTTACATGCATACAACTCCCAGACCTTACGTGCTTCAGCCCATTTATGCCATTGAGGCTGCTCACACGCACAGGGCATTTGTGCAAGAATCTCTGCAGATGTAACCCTAGCAATCAGGCTTGGTTTGGTTTCCAGATCCTCCTACTCGTGGGCTGGAATGGTAGATACTGAGAAAATGACATGTGGCTGCATGAGAGTGTGCACGGGAAAATTCAGCAGAAGTTTTCCATAATTTAAACAGCTTGGGGTGCTCTCCCTCATCTTGAAGGGTTCAGGTGATTCTGATGCTATCCGGGGAAGGGAAAACAAGTCTTGGGGGAATAGGAAGGACCTGGCTTGTGACTGGGTTCCTTCAGATCCAGTACCAGGCTGGCTGTTTCAACGTCTCCCGAGTACCTAATTCCTAGCTGTGAACCAGTGCTCAGATGTGTTTTTTCATGAAAACACATGAAAAGTGTTTTCATGAAAAACTCCTGAAAAAGTTCACAGTACTCCCATACCCTAGACTGTATGGTACTTATTAAACTGTGATAAATATACACAGTCTGCGTTATGTCACTCAAATAGCAATGTGTCTCAATTCTGACATCAGCAGAGTCACCTGCCATAAAAAGTGTGATGCAAGTGAGGATAATGTATTTTACACAAGCATATTGCTGAGGATTGTGGAGATTGTTTCAGCCTGATAATAATAATATGGCAAAACTAGAGACACGATTTGCTGCTTGTTTGAAAACAGTGGAAAATGTAGATTGCCTAGAGAAAAGGTGAACTATTTCATATAGGCTAAGTGGAAAAACCACTTTGGGGTCTATTATATCTTCCTTCTTAGTGTTTTCTGGGTTTTATTCTGCATTTTAAAAAATTTAACATCCTGGGGTGGGCTAACTCCACAAATGTCACTTCCTGGGTGGGCTTGTCCTTATGCAATTAAAAATAAAGCACAGAACATCCATAACAGATGGAACTTCCACACAGAACAAAATCTTCTCTACTCTCACTTTTTCCAACCCAAATTCTGTTTTCCACAGAAGAGATCTGAAGTATGGAATCAAATTAGAGCTAATCAACCATAGCATTTTGCAATTAATAAGAAAACCACATCCCATATGGAATGACAGAATTTGACAACCTATTGCCAAGCCTGTGGCTTTTCCACCCATTTATCTAGGTCAAATTCTGTTTTTTATGGAAGATGAGTAAGTGAGGAATAACCACTGAAAGGCATGGAGTTACTTCATATCTATATACTATAGATATAGGTCCAGAGCCTTTTTTTGAGCAGCAGATGCAGATTCAAGGCAATTCAGTACTGTGGCAGCCCATTACAATGGACTGCTGGAGGGGCTTTACCCTGCGGTCCAGGCTGTGTCTCCTCTCAACGCTCCCACTGGTGTCACTGCATCATTCCAGCATCATTACTCCTGCTGACATCCTGCTATGCAGGAGCAGCAGGAGTTGAGGGTGGGGTAACTCCCTTTGCTTAAGGAAGGTGCCTCTAAAACTCTAGGAAGAAGCATGAAAAATGGAGGAGCTCCCCTCACTCCAAATATCCCATGTGAGCAGTACCCAGGCTCACTTCCCTCCCAGCATCTACAGAGAATTCTGCTGCAACCCCGAGATAGCGAGGTGTCCCAAAACAACACCACCTGTACCCTGCATGAAGAAACAACACCACCTATGCCCTGCATCAAGACCTCCTTTGTCAAAAAGAAAAGAAGGGTAGTTGTAACAGGAATTTGCCTTCTAAGGGGAATGGAGGCCAGATCTGACTCACAAGAAAGTCTTCTGTCTCCCAGGGCCTACCATAAGGGACATTACTGAAAAACCTCCCAGTCTAGTTAGGCCTTCTGATTACTATCTGTTATTGGTTGTTTAAACTGGCAGCAATGAAATAACAAAGAGAAGTCTGAGGGCAATCAAAAGACACTTCAGGGCTCTGGGATGATTGGTAGAGGAATCAGGAGCACAGGTATTGATTTCAGAGATGGAAGTGGAAAGTATCTGACAAGAGATTCAAAACCCTTTGAGAAATATTAAGGCAGAACGCATCTGATAAATCTCCAGACAGCTGAGTATTCAATTAGCATCCACTTTGTTTGTTTATCCTTTTACATCACATTGTCCAGACCACCTATTTCTTGATGTATAGCATGCCACTGCATTGCAGTGATTTTGTTCTGGTGCTTTGTTCAATTTTGCCTGTCTTCTAAGCAGAAGAAGATCAGTGGAGATATTATAATGTTTATTTTAAAACAATTTGGTTTTTTATGTAAAACAGTTGGGTATTTCAGTAAATTGGCATTACTTAAGTGCTATCTTAGTATTTCTCCCAAGGCTGATAGGTCTAAAACATTCTACCTGAGTTGTTTTGTGGCATAGTTGTGGTAACTGCCTGAGCACGAAGACTAATTTTTTTTTTTTTGTCCAGGAATGACACTGTAAAGGACTCCTTAATTTATGGGGAAGCAAAAAGGTATCTGTTGATAAATCAGATCATATCTTTCAGACATATAAACTGAAAAATAAACTGATGCACAAATGGCTTCATTAATGACAGAATTATCAAACACTTAAAGCAAATAGTGAATGAGACTAAAGCTCTAGAAGGCTTTGTCCCTTGCTTATTTCTAAGTTATTTGCTTCCTTACAGAATTATTTTCTCTAAATGATCTTCTGATTTCTAAAAGCAAGCTAGTGTGTGTTCTGTTAGCCCAAAGCAAACAAGAACTAAAAAAAAAAGCCCTATCACACTGGTTTATATTTAAAATGCAACATGTTATACATAAATATGTACAGAATCAACAAAGCAGCTTCATTTTACACAAGGGACATGAGAGAAGTTCCTAGAAAATTGTTGTTCTGAGGTATTAAATTTCTCAGTAGCTTGAGAGTACTTTTCAAATGGATAGAGATATTCCCTTTAATGACTAAAATACTGTACAAATCTAATTAGTGTCCATCATTTTCAGGACTTGTATTACTCAATTTAATGGGAATGCTAATGGAAGCACTAGTTTTAAAATACTTCCAGGATATCTTTGTTTTTAAAAAACAACATGATCTTTAAATCAAATTTGTTGTTTCTCCTGACGTGTTATGCAGATTTCAGCTGTGTCTACCACCCAGCCACTGTGAAAAGCCCTGTCATTCTCAAGGATGTGCCTGGAATCCCAATGCAGAAGGAAAATGCTACCCAATTGTCAGTTGTATTCATTTTTGCAAAGCCCTTGCCAGAATACAAATCTATTTATTTGGAGTAAAACACACTACTGTCCTCCATAAATTCTAGGGTGGGTCATTTTTCTAAGTGCAGTTCTACAGGTTTTTATAGTGGGATCACTGTTGCTCTGTGTATGGGTTGTTTTCAGCCATTTCAGAATGGTCAGAGGAACCAAATAATGTCCAGCTATTCCTGCAGGGAGGCTCTCCTACACAGGCACCCCATCTCCCTTCAGTAACTCCACCACGGAGCAAAAAGACAGAAAGTTAAAGGGAGATTTAATCACAGAATATCCCAAATTGAAAGGGACCCACAAGGGTCACTGAATTCCAACTCTTGGCACTACACAGTACAATCCTAGAAATCACACGACTTTCCTGGGAATATTGTACAAGTGCTTCTCGAACTCTGTCAGGCCGGTGCTGTGACCACTTCCCTGGGGAGTGCTGTCCACTGCCCAGCCACCATCTGGGTGAAGAACATTTTCCTAACAGCCAACCCACAACCACCCTGACACAGCTTCATGCTGCTTCCCTGGGCTCTATTGCTGGCCCTCAGAGAACAGAACTCTTTCTCTCTTGCTGTAGCCATGGTAGATACTGGGGTGAATGGGCCACAAGGCCCACGACCAGTTTTGGATTCCTGGTGGGCCAGCACCAAGGTCTAGTATTTCTCTCTTGCTTAGGGTGAATTCCCACAAACCCCCAAGGTGTTAATTTGACCGTTCAGTTCTGAGTGGCCCGTTGGCTTCCCACCTAGTTTTATGTAACGATTTATGAATATGTAATCCTCTGTTGTAATATGCATAAGATCTAGAAAGTTCTTTCCTATTTGATGCCCCATTGGTCTTTCTCCCTTTTATCCCTCCCCTTGTCTTCCTTATTGGTCTGTGGGTTGTCATTCTGTTCCCTCTCCACCTCTTAGCCCTTGTCTGGTTGGTTGTTGGTCTCCCTATAAGAACCCTGGACCCTTCCCTCACCTCTGTCTTTTGTCCCTGGACCCTCTGGAAATAAACCT
>VYXC01009321.1:137883-157984 GCA_013397175.1 Platysteira castanea
TCTTAAGCACCCAGCAGTTATCCCTTAGCATGGGAAAAAATTCTTTAAGAGGAAAAGAAAAGAACATACAAAAAAACCCTCCAAAAACCCCAACTCTAATGCAGCTTTCAAATTTCAGATCATAGACTAGTGACGGACTTTTTCAGGGCTGGAGGGACTCAGTTTCAGCAGGCTCACGGCTCTCTCCTCAGCACCTAGGCCTGGTCCATTCACCCTCCTCAGGGCCTCTGGATCACCTTCCCTCCAGAGGCATGTGGGCAGCCCCTGATCAAATCCCTCCTCTCAACCTCTTGGTCTGTTCAGCCTGGAGGAGACTGAGAGGATGCCTCATTGCAGTTACAAGTTCCTCCTGAGGGGAAGAGAAGGGGCAAACATTCATCTCTTCACTCTCATGACCAGTGACAGGACCCAAGGGAATGGTCTGGAGTTGTGTCAGGGGAGGTTTAGGTTGGATATTAGGAAAAGGTTCTTCACCCAGTGGGAGGTTGGGCACTGGAACAGGCTCCTCAGGGAAGTGGTCACAGCACCAAGCCTGGCAGAGCTCAAGAAGTGTCTGGACAACACTCTTGGACACATGGTGTAATTTATGGGGCTGTCCTGTGCAGGGCCAGGAATTGGACTTTGGTGATCCTTGCAAATCCCTTCTAACCCAGAATATTCTGTGATTGTGTAAAATGTAGAGAAGCAAAATTTTGCAGGCATGCCACTCTGTTGTGGACTCTCCTCGCTGAAATCTGAAAGTAATTTGAAATCAGTTGGGTTCAAGGTAAATGTATCCTTTAACTAGATCTTTCTATGGGAAACCTGAGGGACTTATAAATGTTCTGTATTTTCTCCCCTGTAGGCACTTATATACCAAATAATTTTCAATATTAATTTTGGTAGGATAAATAGCTCAAGCTCCTGAAGCATGTTCTTTGCAGCATTTCCTCTGTGCTTTTTCTGGACCTATTTCTGTATCTAGATTGCTAATTCTCTTTTCAGAGGAATGCAGCCAGCCCCAGCAATGCCACACTGCCAGTTTGGTTTATCCTCTTGCTCCTNAATAGGCATATATATAAAGATCTTAGAAATTATCTATAAATTTGTGACCTCCAGTCTGGATAGATTCAATGTACTCATTTTTGGGCTTCAGGAGAATATTGCTTAGAAATATATACTAGGACAAAATGGAGAATTTCTCTTTGGCATGACCTAGAGTTTAAATTCAGAGAAATCTTCTCTATCTATACATTTTAACTTACACATTTACTGGAATTGCTATGAGAGATTATATCTAGCCTTGCAGACCAACTAAAAGTTGAAATCCTGGAAGACCACTTTCCTAACCACATCCTATCACAGCAGATTGTGACACATTACAAGAGATTCTAAATATTAATTCATTAGGTCTTTCTCAGGTGTGAGATATAAAAGGCTTCATAAGTCTTTATTAAATACTAGAAATTACTTACAGCTTTATTATTAGATTACTTATATTACTTAATACTGGACCTGGAATTTCTGTTTCCCACTTGAGCCCTTGAGGGTGGGCATAAAGACTTATATGGAAATGAATAAGCCAAAATGGAAGAGATATATAATTTAAAAAAACAAAAGACAAACAACAACAATGAAAAAAACCCAAAACAAAACAAAAAACCCNAGAGTTTTATCACTACTTACTTTGCCTTCCCCAAATTTCAGTTGTTGTACTGCTACACTTGCCTACAGTTGACCAAGAAAGCGTTCAGTAAATCAGGAATAATCCTGATTCCTGCACAATTACCCTAGAAAGTTCCGTGATGTGAAGATCCAGAAACTTGTAAAAATCTGCTTGTTTCTGAAATATCCATATCCTTAAGAACTGCTGTTTTTCAAAGCTGGTGTTAAACTAGTANAGTAAAATCAAATAAACCAATAACCCAAAGCTAAACAAATAGGAAATGCTCTTAGGCCTTTGTACTCTTGGCAAAGGCCACGACTCAGAGGAGACCACTTCTCCAAGAACGTGAGCAGTGCTGGTACTGCTGGCTCCTGGACAGTCCTATCCAGCCACTCAAATTTTGCTTTAGACAGCTCTAGACTTGTTTTTGTTCTTGTTCAGAGGTTTAATCTCAGTTTGCTCACCAGTCTGTCTTTTTGTAGCTTTCAGAAAAGCCAGGTGTAGTCTGTGAAGCTGTTAATTGCTGACTCCTTAGTATTAATGTTTACTGCAAGCCATTTGTTATAAATGTGAGAAGGTTTTTTCTAACCTATCTCTAAGCAGAGATAGATTATACTTCATAAGTTATCTATAAAACTAAATTTCTTGCAGACTATTATTTTTTAATAGTATATGGTATTTCTGTAAGAACGTTGCCCATTACAAGTCCTTCTTAAAAGCCATAATGTAACTGGGTGAAAAAAAACAGCCTAACTTCAGCATATGTCCTAATCTTTGCAGAGCAGCATGACCTTAAAGGATTGAAATTATGTCTGTCTGCCATTAAAAAGACTTCCATAAAAAAAGCAGGGTTGAAAAGGGCAAGCTACAAGGAAAAGTGCATTTCTGTAAGCACAAAAGCAGCACAATACATAAAAAGAAATTTCAAAAACAGTGAGGCAGTTGAAAGAGAAGAGAGACCCTTTCAGTAAGCCACTCAGTTCATCTGGTAAGTCCTATGGATTTATCTTCATCTCAGTGTTTACTGCACAACTTCCCTGTGAGTACAGTTAACTCTAAGCTTTCCCCCTTTAATTAACAGCAGCACTCATCTACAGAATGCAGGTCTGTATTTTGATTACTCCCTTCAAACATTTAGAATCTCTTATCCTTTGAAATACAGATTCTCCCTTTCCCTCTACAGACGACGTGTTCTTTCCTCCACATTAGTAATGTAAAAGAAAACAGAATATGTAGTCTCATGGTGATGTAATAGTTGTTTGCTAGTAGCACCCAACCACATTATCATTTTCATACTATTTAAAATATTTTTACATTTTCTGTCTTAAATAATTGTTTGTTGAGGTATGTAGCCATACTCCTCTGCAACATGTTGACTTGATGAAGTAGTGTATGTTTAGTATTGGGAACAAGATATCAATCACATCCTTTTAAATGGCTTGCAAATATCTAGTGAAGGATCCTGCTCTGTTCAGATTTTTATCCTAGATACAGTGCCAGTGCACCACCTAGGAACTGATGAAGGTCCAGTGTCCGAGGGTTCTTGTTGTATTCTTGACTCGGATGACATTAATTAGCCAAACCATGACTTGTTCGATCTACTGTTGTGATTGTCTAGATTAACTCATATGTTCTGGCTCTCTGACTGTATCATTCAATTCATTCATTCATTAACTTCAATAATTTGCTGTTTCTGAGCCACTTACAGACATCACATTATTGACTGGGGAGAAACCCCTAGGTTGCAAAGACCATCTACTTCACCCCAGGAAATCTGTTTAGTTTTTGATACAGTACAGACTGTCGGAAGTCACAATTTCCCTTTTCTGGCTCATTTGGCTCAGGAAAACCTTACAGCCTGCTGAGATGAAATGGAAGCAGAAACACAGTAAAACAGAAGGAAATGAGACTGGACTACCATGATCAGCTCATGGACCAAGCACAGGTTCCTGGCAGCCAGTCATCCCTTTAAGGTAAAGCCACCAGCTGGAAACAGAAAATCTGTTTGTTTTGTAGAGTGCCAGGAGCTCTGTGCTGAAAGCTTGTGGTCTAAGACAAAGTGAAGGTAAGTGTCGATGACCCTGGTATACTTCACAGAATTTGTTTCAAGCCTCTTAAATGAAAAGGAAATTATTGACAAAGTGAATATCATTTAGATTTGTGAAGTCAAGCGGTGAAACACCTGATTGAAGGTAGTCAGGCAGTGCTGTCCTTTGAGACAGGTGTTACAGGGAGGGCAGATGGTCAGAGCATGTCTCTAGGGCGGGCTCTGTGTGTGGCACAGGTGTGCACTGTGAGGTGCATGGTGTGGGGTGTCTAGTGTGCAGTGCCCTTTCCAGTAAATTGTTCTTATCTCAACCCATGATCTTTACTTTTTGTGTCTCCAATTCTCATCTGCAGCCCTCCACAGAGAGGGGAGAGGGAGAGGAGAAGGAGGCAAGCGAATGGCACATGGTTTGGAGAGTCTCAGTGGGAGCACTAAACTGGGGAGTACCGTTCCTAAACCCCAACAAGGTGCAATGATGCCAATATGAAGATTAAGATGTATGACCTATAGGGTATTAAACCTGTTTGAGTTACTAAAGAACCTTGGTCTTGTTCATTGTTTTTATCATCCGTTCAAATTATATGCCCAGGTACAACCTTTCTGTGAGCTTCTGCCCCATTCATCATGCACAAGGGATATACAGAGGGGTTTAAAGATCTCAGTGCTCTGAATGTTGATGTTTTTATTTCTTATTAAACTTTGCAAGCAAAGCAAAGGGCACAGAGACACAGAACAAGTGTGATGATAGTTCTCCTACTAACCATGGGCTGCACCTTGCTTAGGCCTCTTTTGTATTAAGGACTGTGCAGCCATGAAGAGGGATACAGCCTCTTCTTATGAGAAACTGTTAAATAGGACTGTCTCAGAGGAGGGAGGATATGTGAGTGTGATAAAAAGCATGTGAGGAGAAAGGGTCTGAGATAACATTTGAAAGAGCAGTTTTACCCAAATCCATAGTGATATTCCTTCAAACCTTCCCCTGTGAGTCACATAGCATATAACCTTTAAACACAGCTTCCTTATTCTGAATTGGGCAGTGATAAACTAAAATAGTTATGTTTACCATGTTCCTTTGTTTCTGCTATCAACACCATAGAAGCTTGTTCAGAACTTTAATTTTATAATCAGTATAATAATCAGTCAAACTGGCTGTGTGACTACTGAAGACCTCTGGCTATCCCTTACCTCCTGAGCCTCCTTTTGTTTGTTTGAACTGCCACATCTTTTCTTACCTTAAGGTTATAAACCAAAGAAAGGATTGCCTTTCCCTTTTTTATTCTGGTTGTTGCTTCAGTCTATTAGAAATCAGAAAAGACTGTATTAGAAACTAGAAGAGACTTTATTAATGAGAATGAGAATCCTTTTTTATTTGAATGTGTTTATTCAGAAAACACTCATAATATTCTTGACATACTTTTAACTGTACAGGAACAGAAGGGATACAACCCAAAACCTAACTAAAGCAGCAGCATTTCATCCTCAGTCTCCATCACTTCATTACTATCACAGTTTTAACAGTCAGACACAAATAGTGTCACAGTTTTAGCTTAAAACCCACTTTCAATAAAATTAACTTCATCAATAGATGGTTGCACAGTTGGATGTGTTGTGAAATGCTTGGAAGTTAAACATGTGAGAGCAAATCAGAGAGTGGGAGAATACATGGCCTTTAAAAGGAAGTAATAAAACCTTGGTTGCAAACTCATCACTCTGAATCATTTGAAACCTCTAAAGTAAATAAACCTGATATCCCTTGGTAAATAAAATGAATAAACCTTATATCCCCATGCAGCCATAGAAGGTGACTTTGTTATTTTGTTCTTTTTTTCTGTTTTTCTTAGATCTAGATCAATGTTATCTGCTATGCTTTCCTCTTTAATTTAAGGCAGCAGTTTGAGTGCAAGAAGCAGTAGGGAGCAACGATGTAAAGGTCCTTGTGTATTATCGAGAAATGGGATTTTCAAAGCAATCATCACTAACACAATGAATATGAGGCAGATGTGAAAAAAGGAACTTTAAAAAAGAACTTTCATATGATGGTGAATCGGAGAATAAGGAAAAGATTCACGGCAGCTGAGGAAAATGAGTTCATCTGTTCTTTGGGTGCTGAAGTATTATGCCACTATTATTAAGTTTGGGAAAGGCCAGAAGAAGGAGAATATATCCAAGATGCATGCAGGTAATGATCTGACTGAAACTGTTGAATAAGAAGAGCAGATAGGCAGGACCACTCTTTAGAAAGTACTGGGAGGATAAACATGGCTGAAGGTAGGCATGCGGAGAAAGTGAGAAAGAAGTGTTAAAAATTGCAGTTCAAGTGTGAACCAGAGTAACAGAAAACAATAGCACTGGTGTGATCGGTGCTTAACAAAAGCGTGGAAGTTGGCAAAGGATTGAAACGAGCTCAGTTTTGGCCAAGTTAATTTTAAGCTAATCATTAGATAGCTGAAGAAAAGACAAATACTTTATTTGATCAAAGGAGATTACGTGTGGGTGATAGAATAGTTGAAAATAGTTGCATGTTTTTTTAAGGTTATATGTAGTCATTCAAGCATATTAGGCAGAGAATGTCATCAAAGGAAAGGTCATAGAGTGGACAGGACAAAAAACTGTTACTCAAAGGAGAAAAAGGGGGAATTACGTGAAAGAAATCTTGAACTGGTGTTAGGGAGGATGGGTAGACACAAGAGAAGACAGCAGCACAGCAAGGAGGCTCAGCAAGAGCTTCAGGTGTGGAGTGTATTCAGCAACATCAGAAATAGTAGAGAAATACAGATAGAGGATGCAGTGTTTCTCTGTGAGGTGATTGATACAGACCTTAGTCACAGGCAGGAAGGGCAGAATGAGGGCTAGAGCAGAATATAAGACTTGAATCTTCCCAATGCTAGGCAGGGTGCATCCCTTCAGTAAGGTGTCAGCTGGTGGCAGGGAGACTGTGAGGCACTGAACGAGCACTTTGTAAAGCTTGCTTTCTGCTGGCATCCTACGCTTTATGCTTCTCCATTTTTAAGCACAAAGAGCTGCATGCAGGTGCTGCACTCATACTTTCAAAAAGCCTTTATGAAAGCATTTCAAGATGTACCACTACCTGTGCTCTTCATGTTCTTGTTCCTGCTGGCAGAATTGTAGACTGGACCTGCCTGGTCCAGAGCCCTCATGTCCTGATGGGTGCTCCATTGTCCAACATAGTCACATAGCAGTGTCTACCATTTTTGGCACTGCTTTCTGTTAAAGTCACTTGGAGATTGATGTGTTTCACTAGCAGCTTGGTCATCTTTTGAAACTTTCTGGGGCTTTCACTCACTGACATAATTTAATTAACTGTACATAATTTGACAGCTTCAGTAAGAAATACTGTAGTCTACATTATTTGAATTCACTCTTTGGCAGAAAGTGTCCATATTCTTTCAACTTCTGTAATGTATTTCCAGTGGTATGGAACAATTTTGGGTACCATATTTATATACTAAGGAGTATTTTTACAGATATTCAGCCTGTGAAGGTGCAAATACATTGACCATTTGGCAGGTCTTCTACTGAGATGTAAGGTTACAAATTAATGGTTAACTTGTTTAAGCTCTTTCTGTTGCCTCACTGTGTCCTTTTTCTGCTTATTGCCTGTCATCAACTAGTGCTCTTCCTTACATTCCCCAAAATTTGCCCAGCTGTAAAAGGAACTGTCAAGTGAATCAGATGTGCCACTTCGTAATTCAACAACTTTGTGAACAGATTACCGATGCAAAGAACACCTACTGTGCAAGATGATGTGTTTGTCTGTGGCTGCAGAACCAGTGTGTGAAGAGCTAAAGCTGATGATGAAGAGATCCAGCCTTGCCCTGAAAGGGACTAAGACTAAACTCAGACCAAGCAGTGTTTCTGAAATGCTCTGATCCTGGGAGGCTTGCACTTTAACACTCCAGAAAGTGCCTTATTAAAGCAGGAGGTTCCACAGTTATGTACACATGGTTCTGCTTTCTTAGTCTCCTGTTCAGTGTAATAATTCAGAATAGGAGACATGGACAAGGCAGAGCTGGACAACGGATCTTGCTGAACTCAGCAGCAGAACACCGGTTCATTTACAGAGAAAAGAAGCTGCATTTCCAGGCAAATTATTGCAGACACTGGCAGTGGTATAAGGGAGAAAATACATGTCTTGGAAACTGTTTTCCACTAATTTGCTGTTCCTATGGATGGGAGCACTTGTATGTTGTTTTATGAAAAGAGGGGGGGACCTAGAAAGAAATTAGCAGGGACAAGTAGAATGTAGCAGAGGTGTTTCACTGTTAATTGCTACTTTCCTGCATCTCCTTCTGTTCAGTCAACAAAGAAATTGCAAAACAATGCTAGTGTATTTGAGATAAAAATTAACCTGAAGAAGCATTATGGGATAGTAGAAAGGCAAATGTACCTCACAGTAGAATAAGATTGGAAAAACGGGAAAATACTCAGAAAAGACAAATATTTAGAAGCCTGCATTTTGCCAACAGACGTTATTGTTCTTTATAGTAAAAGATATTATCATATCACATAAATATTTTTTAAAGAAAGAAAGTAAATTACTAACTTATTCTTCCAAAATTGATTCTTGCATGTTTACAGTGCTTCTATGGAAACACATGATCCACAGCATCAAAATGACATATATGGATTGAGCCTACATCTGAGCATTCAGATGACTTATAACAAATTTATTACTTCAGAATTGCTTCCTCTGTTACATAAAAGCCGTTAATATAGGCCAGTTAATAGAAAAATGATCAGGGAGACAATATCTAATTGGTTTAATTAGTTGCATGGCTGGCCAAATTTTATTGTGTATATTTATCTGAATTCAAGCTTTGAGTTTTACAGAATAGAGACTATGATAAGTTATTACTGTGATTCTCTCATATAGTAACCTTCATTTCAGAACATGAGAATTTTTTTAAAAAGCCTGTCGTTGTTCAAGCTTTCATGCAGCATCAAAATCACACAAAATCATACTCACAAATAAGCACTGATTTTTCTGCTACCAAGTTGCTTAACCATGCTGTGAGGAAGGGCAACATTCTTATTCCATAAAAGACATTGGAAAAATTAAAATGGATTTGCAAAACACTGTACCTTCACTCTGCTATTTCCCTTGCTACACACAAGTTTAGCTGCCTGAAGGATTTATGTTGTCACTCACCACCTTTGTTTCCCAGTGACTTCCAAATCAAATTTTGAGCATCAGTGAAATACCTAAAGGAACTTCCATTTCAGTAAGACAAGAAAAAAGTCAAGTGTCTGTCTCCAAATGACTCAATCTCACGGTAGAACCACTGTGGCTTAGGAATATTTTTGTCCATGACTGTTACTCTGTTGTGAGACCCCTGGTAAAAGTTTATTAGAATTACTTCCGGTTCTCACACATGAGGAAGGAAATAAGCTTCCCCTCGCATTTACTTCTCCCTTGAGTTCTTTAACCTGTGAAGAAGAAACATATTGAATTAAATTCTCATTGGGTAAAAAAATGGTACATTCACTTAGCATTATTTCTAGTTGCTGGATTAGCCAGAGACAGCTGCATGAGATGTCTGTGTCCCTCACCTGGAACTCAGCAACAACATTTAAACCAATGCATCCATCTTCCTTCCACTATCTGCTTTGGAGGTCACTGTAAATGCCTTAAAAATAAAGTTAGTGATTACTATCCAACATAAAATATATATAGCATAAAATACCTTGACCAAGGGCATTTTATTTAGCACAGGGCATTTCATTTTATTTCCAACACCAGCTTGTGAAGTTACTGAGAGCTTCAGTGTCTTTTGTCTCGTACATTTATCTCGCGTTATCCTCCTTGCTAATATGTGCCTATATTCTGAAAAATATTCTGTTGACACAAACTTGCACTAGAATCCACTGTCATAGGTTATAGTATAAGATAGGCCCCAAAAAGTATTCTTTTACCATTTTCATGAGCTGCTGAGACCAGGCAGGGTGGTGCTCCCTGCCTCCTCCCTCTGGACTATCTTCTGTTAATGGCCCACCAAGGCATTGCCCTATGACTCACCATCCCATTGTGAGATGCTCCACCCAGGGGGAAGGACTCAAGCATTCCCACCAGGATAAAGTCTGGGGTTTTGGAGCAGCAGGGGAGAGCTTTCTCCCACTGGACTTCCAGAGGAGCAGCACTACCACTGGATTCCCAGAGGACCAGAGCTCCCTAACNTGTTTTTATAGCTTAGCTTTTTGCTGAACCAAATTAATGAAAAGATTGCCCTGAATTCAGGATACCTGGAAACAGCCCAGGAGAAATTTCATTTTGTCAGCATTTCATTTCTAGTAAAATTGGTGTGGTTGCATCATTCTGCAGCAGTGATTTGTGAAGGAATTGGTGAGGCTAAATGTACTGAAAATCTGACATGTTCCCTGAGCAACAAAGGAACTCAAGGCAAATGTTACAGTATTACTGACAACACCAGTACTGCTTGTTTAAGCATTTGCTTCATAAACAGTAAAATGAATTACTAAAAAAGAAAAAATCACTCAGGCCTCTCTGCCTTTTCTTTCTCCTTAGATCAGTTTTCTTGTGCTGTTTCTTTTCATTCTCTTTTTAATTAAAAGCTTCTCTGCAGTAGCTGCTTATGAACCTTGGTGTTCTCTTCAGTGGCACTTCCTGCCAGATGCCCTTGTCCTTGAAGATTTTCTCCCTGACGTGAGGGAGATTTTTATTATTTATTTACTTGCCTTGCAGTATCACCTCCTGCTCTCAGTAACTGCACAATGAACGAACCACAGGGAAGTTTCTGACCTGAAGACAATATATTCTGTCCTGTAGCACTGCAGCAAAGGCACATTGCTGGCAGGTGAGAGTGTTGGGTTGGTTCATTCATGGCGGTTTGTGTGGTTTTGCATTTTATCCAGTTCACTGGCAAACTCAGGCTAAGGAATCTGAAGTCCCATGGTCAGAGAGACTGGATAAACGCTTTGCCTGGTGTCAGAAAGCCTGGGAGGGACCTCAGATACCGTGAGAGGCTGGACTGCTGGTGGTTAATGACTCAAACCTTCGACCACTTGCAGTGACCACACAGGTGCTTGTAAGACACTGGACTATTGGTGCTAATGGTTCAAACAACTGGCAGGGTGCTTTACTAGGGATGCACAGAGTGGCCTCCCAGGTGCAGAAGGGCCTGAGGCTACAAACTGGGTTTCCAGACAAGGGAAAAGACTGATAAGAGGCAAATCCTTCGAGGTGAGATAAACCCTTCCTATCATGCCAATGTCCTCCCTTACATGATGACTCAGCTATGAAAACTCCCCTCCCAAGTACTGGGACATTCACCAGTGGGATGAAGGATTCACCTCGGCTAATGGGCCATGACTGATTCAACTACACTAACTTAAGAGACAGCAGCAACATCTAGGAAGATATAAATACGCAGGAAGTGTCCCATGATCCAGTATAACCTTGCCCAGGGGAGGTAAAGGGCATTCCCCCCTAGCCTCAGCATAATAAACCCCACAAACATGGTGTTTTGCAGACTTTTCCCCTCACCACTTGATGGATACAGTTTACAAACACCATCTCAACAAGACTGCAATCACTGAGAAGACTGGAAGAGGACCAACAGGATGTTGTTGGAATTTGTAGAGTCATTATATTTTTTTCTACTTCATCTGTTTCTCTGTCACTCTCTCTTTCTTTCCCCTCCACCCCTTTGCCTATCTGTCCTTATGCCTCACATTTACTGTTAAATAAATAGCTGTACTATTGACTTCTGTATATCTCATTGGCACCTTGATTTGGGTCAAAGCACATCTCTGATAATTTTAGTTTTAATAATTGGATCTTAACAGATACCCAAACTCTGTGTCTCTTGGTCTAACTCAAGGAATTATTTTTCAGATAAAATACTTTTCTGATTTCTCACTTTCCTCACTTAGTGTTGTCTATTTGCTTGCTTGCTTTCATAAATTAAATATTTTCACTGTAAATAGTTGTTCTTCTTCCATATTTTGATAAGAAGTAGCTCTCCACTTCCATATAAAATCATTTCCATTATCCAGTCCTGGACGTCCAGCTCTTAGAATCCCTACAGTGAAGTCACAAGACACTGCTCACCTGAATCTCTTGCAGTTCCTTTGGTTCCTAATTAGGTTTCCTCTCCATCTTTCTACCTCTTGTCCTTTGTCTTTCCTGCAATTCTTAATGGCAGCTGAATCAACAAAAGATATAATTATAACCCAGATATAACATTAAAAAAAACCAGCCTTCATATTTATCTGCTGTTCTGGTGACGTCTGCTTGCAGAGGCTGGGTGAAATCCTCAGGTTTCATGGTGTGATTCTGTAGTAGTTTAACACCAAGTGTTACGTTACAAGATTAAAGTAAAGTGAGAGACTGAGCTTATTTTGCTTTCATTTCCTATCAGTTCTGTCAATATTCTGTCTTCAGTACCCTCATAGATTTTATCCAGCTGGGATTCATGACAAAGAATGTGGAGGAAAACCTGCTCTCTCCTAAAGAGATGTCAGCTTGGAAAAATCTGGGGAGTTTTCCAAAGAAAACTGATGGGGGAGTTTAGGTCATTATTTGAAGTGACAGGAGGTAGACATACTCATTATGAAGTAGCTGCAGTGGGTAAACCTCTGACTGTCAACACTTCAGAAAGAAAGAAAGACTACTTTTTCTCATGTGAGTTTTTGAATTTAATAACCAAGAAAAAGCAATGGCAGCCAAGCACCATGTGTGGCAACTGTGTAGCTGCCTATTGGTACCCACAGGAATAATCAGAGTAAACTGGAATGCTAAACGTCAAGATTAGGGAGACATGTACAGAATTTCAGTTGAAAATCTTAAGAAAAAATTCTGTTACCATGAAATAGATTTTCAGCGCTCTGAAGGATTCATAATCACAACGCACATTTGAGCATATTAGAAGTGGCTGAAATAAAAAAGAAATGAAATCTTATGTTTTCAAGTGCCCAGAAAATAAGTTGAAAGATAAGATATGTAATCCTTGAGGTGCACTGAGGCTCCAGGCTGAAAAGCTGCACAGAGAAGTAGCAACTCTGGTTATGGCTGGGGCCATGGTTACACAGAGGAACCATCCAGGGGACACCCAGTGCCAGCACGGCTCAATCCAGACAACACTCTGTGCCAGAGAAACCTGCAGGAGCTCACAGCTGGCAGGAAGCTGATTTGTGTTCTTTTTACATTTTTTTTAAGGATAAAAGTGAGGGCTACTTTTCTAGTCACTGAGAGAATATTTGAAGAAAAGGTTTGAAGGGCAGTATTAAAAGAGAAGAGGAAGAAAAAAGCAAAACACTGACTTCTCCAATTCTGGACTGTTCTTTCAAAACATCTTTCTTATATTTCTCTGCCACTGAAGAAGTAGCTACAGCACTAAAGACAACAGTAATTGGAGTTATAAAGACAGCAGAAACCAGACCAAACTAGGTATTATCCTCAAAAATTAAACCCTAGAAAATAAGATATCCCACAGGTATAAAAAGCCTAAATCTCAACAGCAAATCACTACCAAGCATGTTGTGTGCACTCAGTGTTAGCAAGAGGCAAAGGAAGGAATAGCTCCCAACACTCCCAGCTGCAGAACTCAAGAGCAAAATCAGGAGGAAAGAGGAAGAAAACAGATGGAAAGGCACCAGAGGCTGTGTACATTTGGTGTACTGCAAGACTCTCCCGGCCAATCTCAGGTATTTGACTCACTATTAGGGTTCAGAGACACCAAGGTTATTCTGCTTTTGATAGAAGTGAACATGTGTTGTTCTGGATGACACCCTGGTGACTCAGCAAGCACAGCACTGACTCTGGCCTGTGAGAGGAATTGTCTGTTAGTGATAGCAGTAACGTGTTCCATCAGCCTGTACACCCTGTGGGCACAGTTTGCCTTGTGACTGGTGATGTTTGTGTGCATGGTCTCCTCCCTTCAAAAAGGAGCCCTAGACTCTTTTTCAGCAACAGTTAACTGGAAGTGCCAGAAATTATGAGAAAGGAGTAGGACTAAATCGGATAAATTATATCCGATTATATAAATTATATCAAGCTGTAATATGAAGCAAACAGGAATCTTTTATGAACA
The DNA here is from genome assembly GCA_013397175.1 of Platysteira castanea. NCBI lineage: Eukaryota > Metazoa > Chordata > Aves > Passeriformes > Platysteira > Platysteira castanea. The sequence continues at coordinate 151,646 of VYXC01009321.1, forward strand.
TTTAAATGTAACATTCTCTTTTTTTTTGCTTGTGAATATCCAATATGGTGATCTCAGTTTGAAGTGATATGTATTTAAAAGTGCATGTATCAATTCAGACTGACAAGTGAAAAACCTACTGGGTATTACAGAATTTGTAAATAACATGATTAGAAAAGAAACAAACAGGTTTAGGTTAGGGCTTTTTTAATTTGTTTTTAATTTTTTTTCATAGCATCTTAAAAGCTAGATAAAGGTGGATATAAGTATTATCTTTCTCACTAACTGTGAAGATGGGATTGTTCCCTACTGAGACAGTGAAAGGTGCCAGTGCAGACTTGTGTACACTGGGCTTCAGGTACATCCTGGTGAGCAGTATTGCATGTTCACAAGTGTAGGGGACTTTCTACTGCTAGCTCAGCTTTCAGTTCTGATTGTCACCATCACTCTTCCATTTACATAAGTATAACATTTCCCAATGACCATACTTTTCAAAGGTTTTTGTTTGTTATGATTGCCTAAGCAAACAATACACATTTACCTCCACTAACCTTGCCTGAAAATCTCCAACACCTTTGCCTCCACTTCTTCTCAGGTTAGCCCTAATGATTTCAACTATTTGAGAGCATGCAGTACTATTCTACAAACACATTTCTGACTGTGAGAGTCCTAGTAATGTAAAATATCTGTACTGCTTCTGTTTTTGCATTTGTTTTTGCAGACTGAGAATTCTTCTCTCAATCTAGATCTTTATGTGAATCATGTACAAGTGGAGGTCTAGCTGAGGCTTTGGCAGAAAGAAAAGAAAGGCAGGATTTCTTCAAGTGCTCTACAGCATCATGACACACTTAATTTGTGTTTGTTTTGTGATGTGCTAAAAGCTGCCGATCCTTATCTGTGGTACTGCTGCCAGTTTCATTGCCCCAGCCCCCTCACAGCACTGCAGTTCATTTTTTCAGTCAGTGGTTAGAGACTTTCATTTATCCTCATTGAAACACAGCCTATTTATTTCAGTCCGTTTAGACTCATTTAGATCTCATTTTCTTTGAGATCCTTTTGAATGCCACCCCTAATGTTATCTAAAACATTTGCAATCCTTTCCAGCTTAGACTTAAAAGAAAATATGTCAGGCATCCTCCTTTTTTAGCCAAGTCTTTATTCAATGGTAGGCAGCACAAGATTGAAGCCCATACTATGCCACTCAATATGTGTGACCAAGCTGGAGGTGACCCAGTGATTGCAATTCCCTGTGGATGGTTTTCTCAAGACCTGTATTATGGTTTCTGGTAGTTTCCCCAGGACAGCACTGCACTGGACTGCCTATAAGCATGCCACGGGGACAGTGCAAATAAACACACTAAAGCCGAGATATTACATCTCCACTTTATCCCTTAACCACAAAGCTACTTAGGCTGTCATTGAAGGAAATTAGACTGGTCTGACGTGGTCTATTCTTGGCCAATCCATGTTGCCAGTTACTTACCACTTTGTGAACCTGTTGGCACTGTCCCAGAATGTGTACATTAGCAAAATCCTGATAGCAGAATTTGGCTGTATCTTAGCAGCAGTAAGTCCAAAGCGGACTTCCAGCATCCTTCTGTTTTTCTGTATTTGTCATCTCTATCAATATCATCACTGAAAAAGCCCCATGACTGCACTGCCTCCCCTCTGTCTGAAGAAGAACAAAGAAAGTGATGTGGCCAAAAATTTTAGTTTGACTCCTTGCTTCTCTTGGCTGAATGTGCTCACCCACACATGGGTCACTTGTACTACTAAGAGGCATTGCTATTCTGTGTGGAGAGACCTTCGTGTGTCACTGGGTGAGAAAAATCACAGTCTACACTCTGGTATTTTATAACACTAATAGTTTGACTGACAATTTTATTTCACTTCATATTGGTTGGAATTGAACCAGCTGTGCAAACTCTTCTGACGGTCTGGGGATAAAGATGGGAAAGAGGGAGCATGAGGAGAAAGGACAGGATAGAAAAATGTTTAGGCACAGGAATGTGCAGAACACATGGGTAATGCGTGTCCTTAACAGAAATATCACAAATGCCCATGGAGGGCACATGAGAAGACAAAAACGGCCAGATCTGTGTGTGAATTGCAGAAGTGCAGTGAATACAACCATAACTCATACTTATGTTCATTTCTTTGTTCATTTAAAAAACATTGTACCCAAATGTCTGGCGTTTACCCTTCTGAAAAGAGGAGAAAATACTTCACATGAATCCATGTGGTCTTGTGCTTTAACAGTAATGGTAGACAAACCAAAGTGGGTCTGGAGATGCTTGATCTGCCTTCTCCATTTAACAGAGTTCTCATCCCACCAGCGTAAATGCAAACGTGAACAGTGATTCTATTTATGCTGCTTCTAGTCAGAAAGGCCATGGGTACAACTCATGGGGTTCTGAGCTTCCCAGGTACATCTTGTTTTTGTCCAGCTGAGCACAGAACCAGAGCCACTGTGGGTTGCAGCACAACAAGAAGAATAAAATCAGTACTGCCTTCTCCCCATTGTCATTCCCCTCTGTAAAAGATTTGAAAGAGGAAGTTTAAACATGATCCTAGTCTCTTACATGAACATTCTGCCACTCCTCTTTTTTTTTTTTNNNTTTTGCCATACTACAGTGCTTTGCACTCCTTCCCTTTGCACAAATTAAACCATTTGTGTGAAATACTGAACTGATTAATGTGGAATTTTCCACTAAACTGTTCCAGGAAATGCTGCACCTTACCAGTGGGCTGCTTTTGAATAATTTAATCTCCTTAGTATAATTAAAACTACGTTCTGAAATTAGTACCTATTTTCCCTAGAGACACTCATCAAAATGTCAAGTGTTCCTTCTAGTGGAACGGCAATCCCGTACTACAAACAAATAAATTTATCCACTGTTGCTTGCAAGCAGGAGACCTTTGCCTCTATTCTTTGTCACTTCGTTTTTCAACATGAGCAAATAGTGCATGAAGTATTAAACATTGTTTATGCACAGAATGACAGAATATTTTAAAAAGCCTGAAGAAAAGAAATGAAGTACCATAGTTAACAATGATTAGAACTCTTTTTTTGTATTTTACTAATGATTTAAGTGTGACTCTTAAAGTGAAGTTTAAATGCTTATTTTAAAATGGAGCAGATATTATGAAACAAGATATTTGCTTCTCTTAGCTTTTTCAGGGCACTATTTCGCCTGAGAGAAAAGCAGGGTTGTGGTGCCACCGCCTGGAGAGCTGCAGCAATTTTGTCTGTAGATTTCAAGTTTCTGACAGTTGCTGGGACTGAATCCACAAATTTTAAGCTGAGTCTTGGACAAAACTCCAGTTAAAAGAATAGAAAATCTATTCAAATTGTGTTTGAGAAACTCCAGTGGTAGGAAGATGCATTTTAAAAATTAAACACATGTATCATTATATTTGTTACAAAAAGTTCTGACTGTGTGCATTGTACACACAGCTGGTCAATGCACTCACTGTCCTCTCCCCCATCGCTGACATGCTCTGAAAGTGAGGACTGGGCTTTTCCTGCAACCCTCAGCGCTGGGCCACATGACAGTAATTACCTGTTCTGAAATCCAAAAGTACCAGGTGGAATGTATGTCCACAGCCACATTACTTTGTACAGCTGGCCAGATTTTACAGAATGTATTTGAGATTATTTGCACTGTTTTTATTTACTTTTCTTAATTTAAATGAAAACCCAGCTAGACTTTATGCTATACATTAAGGGAACTGTATAAATTTCAGCTAGAACTCATATTTTAGATGAAGGACTTGCATCTGTTCAGCATGTTATTTTTATTTCTAATTGCTCTTTTTGTTCAAGTTGCATGTAAAGTACAGTACAGTGTTAGCTAGAGATAAAGATAAGACAGTTAAATATCTGTTGATCATTAACTTCCTCTAAACTGAGCTAGAGATAAAGATAGAATACATATCTGTTGATCATTAGCTTTCTCCTCCTAAGCTGTCATATATAAGCCATTGAAGTTATTATAGGAAACAGTGGATGTTTGTGCAATAAGCAAAACAAGATCAAAGCTTAATATTGTCCTATCTAACCTAGGCCACCTGGGAAGTATGCATCTAGTCTAAGCTCGTCAGGTAAGATCCTTCATAATCACTGGCGACAGAGAGACACTACTGGAATTCTTTCCCCTGCAACAATTTCCTAAACCTCGTGCAACAAACTACCCTCTGGAAAAGCCCATCTGTCCCCACCAACCCAAGACACAGCCTGCATACCCTTCGCACAGTAGATAGCTCAACTTAGAGATGGCCAAATGCCTGGTGGTTGTATCTCACTCTGTTTCTAACAGCATGAAAGGATTCATATAAGCCTAGCAGAAGCTATTTCTCTATGTTGTACAACAGGAAGTAAGTGAATGAGAGCTTTCAGAAACATCTTTGGAGGAAAACACTTCTCTAACCAAATCTGTAAAGATGTTGCCTTTATTCCCAGTGGTGGCATTTACATACATATGTATTAGTCATAACTACTCTGCACTTCCTGCAGCTAATCCTCCTGTTTTTCTCTTTGCCTGCAATGCTATTATAAGATCACCAGACACGGGGGGAATGACGGTCTGACAACACTGATTAGTTTAATGCATAACATAACTTCATGAGTATCTCGTAAGTACACTTGATGTTTAAACAGTCCCATTTCATTGTTTGCAAACATTTCAAACCTACCACATCAATGCCATACAAGGTTGGTTGCTCTTACTGATGCACTAAAGGCAGCCTACTGCTTTTTTATTTTATGGAAAACCACAACAAATTTCTTTCATTTATTGGTCTATTTTATCAAGCATACACAGTCTTCAATCTGTTAACAAAATGTTAAGATAATCCTCCTTAAAAGGAGTTCTTATTTTGTATATGTCCATTATCTATTACATCTAAACTCCACAGCATCCAGCAGTTGCCTGTGCACACCCAGACAGATAGCAATGCAGCCACCCAGTCATCCCAAGGAGGCCTTTGGGAGACTGTGCCACCAGCATGCCTGAGCTTTCTATCTTCTGATAAGTCAAATTGTCAAGGACCAGTTTGCTGGGGCTTTTTAACCCTTTATCAAGAAAATAAACCTCTGTGGTTTTAGTTGTTTAAGTCATCTTGAGAATGTCAGTCATGTACCATTATGGTGTCCAAATGCCTGTGTATGGAATGATTCTGAAGGATGAGTTACATGGTATGGTTCTGGATTCAGAAGTACCACAAAACCTGTTCAGAAGTACCACAAAACCTGTTCATCACAGCAGTTATTAGCTGTTACAAGAGCCCCTGCAGTGCTTCTGTCATGGACCAGCCTAGACCCTCCTAAAGGGCTCCTGGGGCAGGTTCAGCCATCTCTGCTGCCACCCTCCTCAACTAGTGTGTCTCTCAATTGGTCCTGCCCACCTGCACCTGGTCCGGGCATCGCTGTCCCACATCTCTTCCAGCCCAGACTGTAAGATGTGTCTTGGCTGGCATGGCCCAGGACCAGGCAAGGCAGTCTACCTTCATGGGCAGATCACAAGAGAACAGCCCCAGGTGGGTAGTTCACTTGAGTAGTCTGAAGTGCAGGCTCTTAATAGTGATTTTTTCATTCCCCAGCTTCATCAGTGGGGTAATTTATTTATTTGATAGCGTTTTCTTTAAGTGTAGAATGAGGATTATGGTATGTCCTACTTACACAGCTCATGTGGAAAGCCAAGATGATTATATAGTGGATATTTGTAAAGGGATGTGTCATGATTTAATCCCAGCCAGCAACTAAATGCTATGGAGCCATTTAGTCCCAGTGGGAAGGAGAAGAGAATCAGAAGAGTAAAAGCTACAAAACTTGTGTTTTTAGATAAAGACTGTTTAGGTAAAGCAAAAGCCATGCAGGCAAGCAAAGTAAAACAGGAAATTAATTCAGCATTTCGCTTGCAAAGGCGTATGTTCAGCCTACACCAGGAAAGGAGGGCCTCATTACATATGCTGATGACTAGGGAAGACAAACAGCATCCCTCTGAATGTCTACTTCTTCCTTCTTCTTCCCCCAGCTTTATCTGCTGAGCATGATACCATGTGGAACAGGATATCCTCATGGTCAACTGTCCCTGCTCTGTCCCATCCCAACTTCCCATGTGCCCCCAGGAAAGGATAGGGGAAGGTGTTTTTAAGATTTATTTCACAAAGGGATGGGGGAAGGTGTTTTTAAGATTTATTTCACTTTGCATTCTCCCACTCTGATTTAATTGTTAAAAAATTCCATTAATTTCTCCAAGTCAAGTCTGTTTTCCACACAAGAGTGATCAGTGAGTGACCTCTCCCTGTCTTTTTCCCAACTTGTGAGACTTCCATTATAGTTTCCCTACCCTGTCCACT
>VYXC01009321.1:162369-193027 GCA_013397175.1 Platysteira castanea
GGCAGGTCTAATAGAATTTAGATCTCCTGTCAGGATCTTGGCTTTTCCGAGTTGTGACTCCTCAGGGCTTTCGCTCGCTGGGGGACACTCTTTCAGGGACTTCAGCCGAGGTCCCTGTTCAGCCACCAGGTATAGAAGTGGTGGTGTCGGTGGGTCGATGCCGCGTTTTTTCCACGGGGTCCCTCATGGGAATGCTTAGGCAGCACTCTGCCAGCACCCACGCGTGCACACGATCTCACCCTCGCAGGTGGATGTGAGCAGCCACTCACACACACGGTCTGTGTGTGAACTGGAGACGGAAAGGTGAGAGGGGTTCTCTGCGTGCAGTTCCGAGGTGTTTANGCACAGTGGTGTGGGGAGAGACCACTTCATAGTAACACGGGGGGTGTAATGTGGGCTTAGCCACCACAACACATGCCTAACAACAGTCATCTCTCTCCAAATATAAAGCCAAAGCAAGAGAGGTCTGACACCTGCTTTGACACCAGGTCTGTACAAAGCAATTGAAATGGCTCTGAAAGACACCCATTTCCACTCACAGTTTTCAATGTTCTGCCATGGCTGTGCCCCAGCATAATCAAAAATAGATCTTATCCCCTAAATTCTGTTTTGATTGCAAGTCTCTGCCTGTAAGAGGAAACAACTTGGATCACCTTTGAACCAAATCTTTTACTTTGCTTTGGAAAAGGTTGAACATCTAGAGTTTAATTGGCCTCATTCAATGTCACTTTGGTCCTATAACTCTATGGCCTAGGATATATTAACTGGGGGGAAAAAATGACCAAAGGGTTTATACAACTAGTTCCTGAAGAATTTATTTTAAAAAACACAAGAATGCTTAACTTACTGAGCTTGAACTTGCTGGATGAGTTTGAATTGGCAAGCAATATGGGATTAAAGAAATGAAAAAGGTTTGTCTCAGTATATTTTCCTTCTAAGGATAAATAGTGATTTCACTTATAAAGACTAAAATTCCAGAAGAAAATACATCCATAAGGTTAAAAACAATGCGTACAGGTTAATTCTGACATAGTGTCTATTTTCAGCCTGGGCGAGATATCTTCCTCCTCACAAAGAGGAGTCTACATGGTGGGTGACACTACAAACCCAGTGCCAGTCCATCCTTGTGCTCCTGCTCACCTGATGCCAGGCCGCATCCAGCACCCACCCAGCTGCTGCAGGGTAGGTAGGAAGCATGTCTCCAGGCACACATGGGAGCCAGGGGGTGCCTGCCTGCTGTCAGCATCCCCCAAGCACTGTCTGCATCATTTATCTGATGTCACATGCTGCATGATTTATATGATGCTGGTGAGAATACTCAGGATCTCATGAATCCAGCTTGAAACCATCACTACAGACATCAGAGTTTCTATGAGAGAAGACCATGTCTGGAACTAGCTGTATTTCCAGTGCACAGCAGCATAGTGCATGATTTCTGAGCCTACATGGCATTAACGTTGTTCCTCTGTATGGGTCTCCTCAAACCCCCCATATGCACCTTTTTTCAAAACCCATACTTTTCCCTGGCCTATGTGGCAGTGTGCTACCCTCAGCACCAGCCCCAGCTGGCATTATAGTCACCACTGGGGGCTGTGGTGGCTGCATCCAGCTTACTCTGGACTTTGGGGCATGGATGAAACCTGGCAGCCAAGGGCTGGCTGGGCCGGTGACACACACGTTTTGCTGCTGTGCAGCTGTGTAAGCTGGTCACCTCAGCCCACAAGCAGTGGGCACCCAGGGCCCGGGGGCTCTCCTGCAGGGTGCTGGGCTGCGCACCGGGATCTCCTCCTGAGCAGGAACGTCTGTCCAGGCTCGAGGGTGAGCCATCCCTTGCAGCAGCACACTCTCAGTAAGTGATTAACTGCGTGCTAAACTTTGACATCTCAGCTAAGTGACACAAAGGATTGACTGTGTACATATAATCCTTCAGCCATAAACCATTGTCCAAGTCTGTGCTGCTAGGATTGGATCCAGCCCTACCTAAACTCTTCTCTGAGAAGTCTAGAAAGCAAGGGGGCCCTGTCTGAACCCCATGGCTCAATGAATGGGCCGCCCTGACAGCTTTGTCTGACTCTGCCCTCTGTGCTGTAAATAGTTGAGTGTACCTTGCCATCGAATCTTCTTAAAACACAGTCACATCTACCACTGAAATTTGTTATAGCAACACAGTATATCATAACTTGTTTCTTACAAGTGCAGTGCATCACTCCATCTGCAACAGACTGTCTTCAAAAGTACAATTTCACAAATCCACGAGTATTTTCTTTCCTATATTTCATGTTACCTGTTACTATATGTTCATGTTACTATACGTCCTGCATCTAGAGTCCTTCAGGAGATAAGACTGACACTGAGGGGAAAAGGCCCCAATCATGTCATGAGGGGCAAGAGGTCACAGACATTTCTGGCAGCACAAATGTATTGATTCCTTTAAGAATATTACAAAACTGACCATTTTTGGTCAGACAATTGCTCTTGACCAAGAGACAAGCAATAAAGACATTTTGAGATAACTTGCACATTACAAGCCATCATGGCAAAATATTAGCAAGAAGATAATGCCAGAAGATGACAATGACACCCCCTTAGGAAGCCAGGAAACAAACATTTTCCAGGCCAATAAGCCCTATCCTTTTCCATGAGGAGCCCAGGCTACAGATGACATGTTTTCAGGGTTGGGGAGGTCACATATTATCTACTACAGCAGAACAAACTGTCTTGGTTTGAAAGACAGGTGTCTGCTGAGGCAGGCAGAAGCCTCCTTTGCAATGGAAATTGTAACCCCCTTCCCTCCAAATTATTATAATTTTGAGATTAAGGGGCTTTCAGGCAAAGATATGAGGAATAGGAACAACAGTTCTTTACTAATATATATATATCAAGGCAAACAAAACACCGACAACCGTGGCAGTGACACCAAACAGAGCCAGAACCCAGGGACCCCTTCTCGGCTGTCGGGCCCTTTCCCCTCGGTGCAGTTCCGCTCACGGCCGGCAGGGGCGCTGGCGGCTCCCGCTGAGCAGGGCGGGGGCGATGGTTCCCCNGCACCCCAGCAGATGGTGAAAGGGTCCCTCCTTTAGTGAGCCGGGGTGTTAAATAGGGTCCCAGTGCAAACAGCCGCTCCAGCGAGCCAGCTCCACTCATGGGAGAAGGAAGGAGAAAGAAAGCAGAACCCCGCAGCGACGACAAATTCTCCCTACTGCGACCACAGCCTCTCTCCCCTCAAAACGCGAGTGCGCAAGAGGGCTAGGGACTGTACCCAACCTCTTTTTCCCAGTTCAAATCTCGCGGCATCTCCTCCCTACACGAGAAAAGCCCCAGATAAAAGAGGACAGCTGGACCCCTCTCCGTGTTGCCAGGTCTTTTTGTCTCTGTTAAGTACCCAGTAATTTGTCTCCTGGTAACATGTATGGGGAAAATTCTTAGGAGAAAAAGAAAGACAAAAGGAGAACTCCTAAAACCCCAACACAAGTCAATAACATGAACTTACATGAGTAGTGTGAACTTGCCTTTAAAGGTCAGGTAAGATCCAATAGAGGCTCTTCATTTTACCTATGACCAAATAAAATCAAACAGAGGGCTCTTGTCCCTTGTTTAAACCCAAAGGATTTAAACAGGACAGGTTTCCAGCCTTTTGCAGTTTGCTGATTCCTCTGCAAGTTTCCCATGGTTCTATATGGCAATGTAAGATTGTCAATAGCACTTACCTGCCAGACATACAAAAGTTACCATGAGGCCTTGTTATTGATAGGTTTCATCCCTGTTCAAGTCCAGAAAAATCAAATAGAGGAGTCTCTAGACCAGGATTATCCTCCAAATTGCAATAACTGTATTTGGCACAAAATTTCACTTTTCCAGTGTTTCCTCACTTTTCCAGGAGCAAGGCTCAGTGGACTGATGTGATGTTAGGCAAGGCCCATTTTCCTTGATGGTATGCCATCAGCCAGTTCTCTCTTCCCTGGATGTCAGAGATGTCCATAACACATCAGAAAAAGGCCTGTAGGCACGGAAGGATGATTCAACTCTTCATCTCAAAACATATATCTTCATGCTTTTCTAGTGTCTCCTAGTGTTGTGGTCAGCCAAGCAGCTGACCCTTCAAGAGCTAAACAGACACAGCTGAAGGACTCCCCCATACACCAGGAAGGGTGCCAGAATTTCCCTCTTATGAGAAGTCTGTTCTGTATAATGATGAAGTTTTGAGCCCTGAAGTGTGGTCCTGAAGTATAGAGGCATACAGGAAGGGAGAAAAGTCGAGAAAGCCAAGTTTCCACAGTGAGGGAGTCAGCTGGCTCACACTGGATGAACTACATGTGAAGACATGTAAAAAAATCAGTGATAATGGACTGTTATAAATAAAGCCAGATTAATTGCAAACACAATAACAGTTTATTAAAATTACCAACAAAGTTTATGGTGGTAAAAACAAAGCACCACCAGCGAAGTAGCAATGTGTCAAGCCTAGGATTTCGGCACAGGGTGATCTGACCCAAGTCTGATGCCTGCCACACTATGACCTCTCAGATTCACCGGTTTGAGTCCATTTTTCCTGGGTTTATATACTGTTTTTTCGCCCTGCAGCGATGCTGCAGCTTTGTTTCATACAGTGATGACATCAGAATTTGTGTCCGGCTTCGGGGTTGAATGGACGTAAAATGAAACAATTGTTGCAGTCTCGCCGCGATATCGAGTCGTAGGATCGATAGGAGTCTCGGTTGCGGAGCCTCGTTTCTTTGGGTTTAAAACAGAAACAAGAAGGTTTCTTCTTGCTGTTATGGGTGTGACAAAAGAAGGACTCGCGCTGATATGCCGCTAACTTTCTGGCTTCTCCGGAGATGGCAGCTACTTAGCGTTGATCAAGATATGCTTCCCCATTTGCAGTCTAGGTGGACACCCAGATTTCAGATTAGGTTCTCGGAATTTGTCTTTGTAAATGCTAATGCCAGTTCTCTTCTTTTGTGCTATTCAGGGAGCCCCCTCTTCCCCTCGGGAAGGAGGGTAGTAGCAGCATTATATTATTACTTTTTATATATATATTTTCCTCTTAGTGCAATCCTTAGAAAATAAATTAATGATGTTTCTAACTAGTACTATGCTAACAACAGTGTTTTAGAAGCATTTGTAACAATTAGAACATTTCGATGCAAAAACATAAACATATATATACTAACAATTATTGATGGGGGATTTTACAGAGCTTGGACTTATTACAGTGTTTGAAACTGAAACATACACATAATAACAAATACTCATAAACTCTTGATCAGTATAATCGAGGTAGGTAGGCATTGAAATAAACAACCACTGAGATATTTTTGATAAACACATATTTTGCAATCCCTGGCTCCACAATGAGGCTTTCCTCTATCTTATGACTGAACTCCCATGCGCACGAATTTTATACATTTCATGTATATCAGGACTAAAACAGGAGTTTCATGCAAGTAAAGATGTGTTAATTGAAGATTCTGACTAAAACTGTTACCTCTTCTAAACGCAACTCTGTATGCTAGACACAGCACCAGGAGCATCTCCTAAACCCAAGATGGTGATTACACAACTGAGCATTGAAGAAGTCTTGTCATGGGCTCTGAGTGCCCAGCCATGGACCACTGGCTCATGAATAGAAAAGGATACAGTTTTTATTTTCTTGTTCAGAAGGAAAAGAATCAATTTATTTCTCTTGAAGAGATCTACCACCGTAAATCTTAGAATCATGGAATGGGTAAGGCCGGAAGGGACCACAGTGGGTCCACAAATGAGATATTGCCATTTTACTCATAAGCCATATATGTGCAAGAAAAGAAAGGAGTGATTTTTTTGTCATAGTCAGAAGAGTTATGGCACATGATGGGTTGTCCAAGCAGAGGCAATTAATAAGTAGTGGAGTTGCTTTTAAGTATCCATTAGTGACCTACGTCCTTTCTCACTCAATTGTACTATTCACTATAATTCACAAATGATTTTTCCCCAGCAGCAATAGAATTTAAAGACTAATGCTTCTATTCAAAGCAATAGAATACATTTGAAGGATGTGATACATGTTATTTAAAAGTATAAATCAAAACAGAATGGTACATTTTATTTTAAAGTGTATGACTTGAAGAAATCTTATTCTAGGGGGCGATTTTATTTTATTTTTTGTCTCATGCAGAATGTATATATTTTGGAAATGTCCACAGTCCCAACAAAATACAGACATCCCAGGGTCAGGCTCTCTTGTCCCAGAGCTGCTATGTTCTCTGGTCACCATGGGATGGGAGTAGAGTGTGCCTGGCACAGCAACAATCCGTGAGGCTTATGTACTGCCTGCTTAAATGTAAACAATGTTTCTTTCTAAACCTTTTTTAATCTGTGTCTGACAAGACTAAGCAATAAAAAGTCTAGCTCGACCTGTCCAGACTTACAGATATTTTCTTGGTGCTGAGCACAGAGTATTTCTAGGAATTAACTTCCTCCTGTGTCCTTTATTTAAGCAAATTCCTATAAAACCAGCTCACCTGAAAAGTGCAAAGTGAGTGTTAAGCCTAATACTGACACTCCAATGATTTTTTTTTTTTAATTCACCAGCTCTTTTGAATGAAGATTTTGCCAGTGTTTTTCGGCTAGAAAGATCTTTCCTTGTTCATTTAAAGACCTTTGTGTGAATCAAAAGACAAGTGAATTCCAGGATTTTTAGATATCAGCAGTCACCACTATAGGTCCTATCAAAACAACATAAAAAACAATGGAAAATAACAACAGGGATGATAGCTGAATTAACAGTTCAGTGAAATTATTGTTTCCTTGTGAGAATTAATACAAACCTACTCAGAGAATCAGTTATTTCCTGGAAGTAGGATGGTTCAAAAAATATTAGCCTGAAATGTTTCACCCATCACTGAAAACACAGACTGCTAGTTTTACAGAAGAGACTATGAGCTTGAACTAAGCAAGCTACCTAGGAAGGACTTAGGAAGAGAACAAAGACTTAGGTTCTAGATTTTGCTGAGTTTAAATCCTTCAGATCAGTGATTTCCAGTCTCTTTCAAGTTACGGAGAGCTACTAATACTCAACACCTCTCAGGGAACTTCAAGCTATTGACAGCAGTCTTCTGGACTCGAAACTGAAGTTCTGTTATTCTGTTTTCCATGGCCTCCTGCCTGTCACACCGCAGCAACTCACTGAGCCTTGGTAGCCATCACAGGAGTGGCAGAGAGGAGGGAGCCGTTGGTTTTCTGTCAAGCAACCAAAATGACATCTGCCTCTGCAAGGATTCACAAAAGAACAAAGCATGCAGCTAAACAAAAAAGCATTCTCATAGATGTATGAAAAGATAATATATGCTGGCTGAGACTGGAGTCATGATAAACTGAAATAACACTTTCTGAAAAACTTGCTCACATTAATCCATCCACATCTGGTCCTCAGTTAATTTATTTTAAAAAAATTAGTTTAATAACAAAAACAAATTATATGGGTTTATCTGCAGCAGTGAGTGCATGGGAAAATGATGGGCACTTTTGAAAGCAATCAAAAGGAAACTGGGCTTGCAGGATTTTCCTGTTGGTCACATATCTGTTTTTACCAATCCTATGATGTTCCCAGGTGTTTGGCTGAGTTATTTGCTTGGCCATACAGATGCCAAACACATGTCAAGTGACCTGATTATTTTGCTTTAAGGAATCCTGCCTGCAGAGCCACAGCTCCTCATGCCTTGTTGCTGCTGCGTGGGATTACAGACAGCTCTTTATTACCCGTGACTCACGTCATGATGGGCTAATTGTACAAACGCAGCCAGTGTATTGTGCAGCGCATGTGGATCCAGCTCAACACTCCTTTGTTCTGTGCTCACTGCCAGGGCTGTTGTCCCAGCTCTTGGATAGCCAGTGCTGCGTACAAATACCTTGCTTTTTGCCACTAAATCTGCAGCTGAACTGCTAAATATGAGTGCTAAAACCTCAGTTTGCTACAAGTCAGTCAGGTTTTGTTACCGCTTCCACTGGGTTCAGGTATGTGTGCACTCCTGGATGCTTCTTCCCTATGGGGCCTTTGCTGTTGTTAGTCAGAGCTTGTTTTCTGGGATTATCAGTTTTTGTATTTTCTGTTATTATAACCTTAAGCATCATTTCTCTCTTTCAGAGAGCTGCAGGTTGGTCATTGAGACTTCAGAGCCTTTGAGAGAACAAGAATGAATTTTTACCAACTGCAGAGCACCTGAGGGGCTTGGCAGGGAATATATGGTCACAGGGAATGGGAACAGACTTGATTTATTAATGCACAGTGTGCTTTGTCCATGGCCTGGTAAGCTTTAACACAATCTCTGAAGTCACAGACAAGCCCTAGAGAAAGATATTTTTCAAAAAGTTGCAGTTTACTTTCAGTAAAGCTACAAAAGTGTTGCTGTGGGGCCTCTGAGTCATTCCTTCCCAGTGACAGTAGTGGTGCTGTCCAGTAAAAATGGGCAAGTAGCACACTTCAAATTCAAGTCAACCGAGCCTTTTTGGTTTCAAATAAAGCACGTGCTTTATATATATAAAGCTACAGGAATCCTCTGTGGATACTAACCCATCCCCAGGAAGATGCCCAAGGCCCAGGGAGATGGGCTGCCTTGCTGTCGCCTCACCCTGCCCAGCTCTTTGGCTGTGGAATCGTAGTAAAGGGTCAGAATTGTACAGTGTTGCTTTAAGACAGAGAAGAATTGATGAGACTGAGTGAGAAAACATGAGCTGGACCCCTTGTTTATCTTGCACCCGACTTGAGCGAGAACTATCAACTGAATGATGTCTCGACTGAAGCGAGGTCTCACAGCCCAAGCTTGTTTCACTTGCCCTCTGTACCAGCCAATGGCCACACTCCCTTCACCATGAAAAACAAGCCTTGTTGGAAATCTAGTTCATTAAGAAGAAAATGATAGGTGCAATGACCCTCTGATGAGAAAGCCTTTATTGCCACTTCAGAACGTGGGGCAGAACCAAAGTGTTCTACTCCTTTTGTCAACTATAAATCCTGAGTGGATGTAACTGAGGTGCTCATTAAGCCCCATTTAGATATTAATTTACATACCCCTCAGGATGCACTGAAGGAGAATATGGGGCATGTAAATCATGCACAACATATGTCGCCAAACCCCACCTATAACATGCGATTGTTCAAAAAACATTACTCTGGCCTGTCCCATTCCCTTGGAAAAGGCCAGAATCTATGGTGTAAAAGGGGAGAGCTGAACAGGCTGCAGGGAGAAAACACCTCTGGAGGAGTAAAACATCTCTGCCTGCTTGGGATCTGTCAATGGGCTGTGTCTGTCCTCCACCCCTGAAGGGGCTCATTTAGGTGAGCTTTTTGCCTCCGACTGTGTTCACGTAGATCCATGAATATGCATTTGTGCGTATATATATATATAGTGCTAAAAAATCTCCCTTGCTATACTTTCTGCTGTGCCACATGTTAACACTCTAATTAGTACATGTATCACTAACAGTCCTGAAGCTGCTTTCCTGCTGCTTCAATAAACCACACTATTCATGAACCTGGATCGGGCAAATCCATATTGAATGTGATCATACCTATAGTACTAAATTGGTAAATAGGATTATTTGTGCATCTGTGCTCATGCAAATTCTTCTTTTGAGCTCAACCAGACTTAAAGTGCTAAACTGGCTGTAATTAGAAATTTAGCCCAGCCACACCCAGCTCTTCTGATATCTGAAGAGCAGCTGGAACACAAGGAGTTTTATGTTCAGCTAAATTCCTATACCCTTAATGCAAGAGGAGTGAGACAGCCCTGGCTGTGAAGTTCTGTCTTGCTGCCCTTGGAAATTCTCATGGTCCTGCCCCCTGGGACGCTGCTAACCCTTACTGTGCCCTGCCGTGTGTAGGGCACAAGAAAAAAACCCTTCTGAAATGCAGCTGTTCATCACTGGTCTGTGTCCAACATCTCCACACCAGCTTTCTATCAGCTGAGGTATGGCAAGACGCATATGCAGCTCGGTGACATTACGCAAAGCACACTGAAAGGAGAAGAGGACTTCAGAGATTCACACGTTTTTGACCTTAGGCTGTAGCACTCTGATATGGCATTCTGTGAATGCCAAAGAAAATGGATTTGTTAGTCAGGCGAAAAAAAAAATTTACCATTCTTTTGTTTTTACTATCAAATCGCAAGAAGAAAACCCCAAGCATTCCACAGACTTACATTATCAAAGCTCAGACAGAAATAAACCTCCATGAGAAAATCTCACAAAACTTCAAGAAGATGCCACTTGGAGCATTAAAAATCTGAAAACCTACCAGGACCTGCAGTGCACATTTTATTTTTATGGACTATCTCTGAAGTGGTGTTCCACAGCACACCAGTGAGGCCAGGCTTTGACATCAGTACAAAGGATTAAAAGGAGGCTGATTCCAGTCACTGGCTCCACAAGACTTATATTTTACAATATGGTAATTTACCATTTGCAAAACCACAGAGGATCTCACTGTGGCTTCTCATATGGAATCAGCTCAGAGGAATGTGATGTGGGGGAACATCCTTCTCACTCAACTCCTCAAGGCAGTTCAAGGAAGATGGATCCGATCCATCCTAAAGCTGCCAAACTCCGGTGGTGACCAGCAGGGGTCACGGTACGGCCCTGCTCTCAAATCCTTCTTCATTAGGAAGTAGAGAGGTAGGCTAATAGACAATGCTGTCCTGCCAGTTCCTGTTTGGAACCTCGCAAGAAGGCATAACCCAGCAGGCAATCGTTTCCTCCCTGGATCCCCCAACCCAAAGACCACTCCAGTTAAGGGAGAACACTTCTGCTAATTACAGTGAATGCTGAATCACAGACAAGTGTTCTCAGGCCCTAGGACTTCACCTCTTCTGGCTAGGGCTGATACTGGGGAAGGGAAGCTGAACACCAACCCTTTAAATGACTTGTTCTCTCCCAACCAAAGTACAGAACCATGCAGCAGACTTATCCTGTTACTGCCAACACATTAATGAACTGGGAAGGAACAACTTAAATATTTTTGACCACATAGAACTAAAAAGTAGTTTGGTAAACTCATAGATTAATGCTCTCTCCACTGCAAAACCAGTCTGTCAGCAACAGTTTTGGAGTCCTTTCACTTTTGTCATTAAACAGCAGTTGCATTTTTTGGCATTTACCAAAAAGGTATTGCTATGCTCTACCCCCTCTTCAAAAACTACGTCTTCATTAAAAAAAAAAAAATAAAATTATTACTGTGTCTGTGGTAATAAATGATGTTTCCTGCATCATTAGTGTCTCCTTCTAGCAGATTGCCTTAGCTATGAGGTAACAGCTCAGGCCAAGAGAGGCGACAGTATTGTAGCACTCAAATAGATTAAGTGTTGTAGATTTCTTCTTCATTGTCTTATATTTATTAATGACTGTGGATTTTTTCCATATAAATCCCAAATCTGTCCACATTTTCCATTAAAAAAACCAGAAAACAAACCTTATCAGCATCAGAAAAAGAGCCTGAAAGACATAGGTAAATAATCAGCCTCATTAAATAGATAAAAAAATATAAAGGGAAAGGAGACAAGCTGGATATAAAACTGTGTGCTGGACCACGTTATTTTAAAAGTCCCAAGAGAGCAAAAGCTGTTAATTTTGCAGCAAATTTCAGTGAATTCAGATAGTAAATAAGCTGTAGATAACACTAATTATGAAGATGCTTCAAATGCTACTGCTGCAGCTGCCAAAACACTTTCTATAGCACTATTCTGTTTTTATTGAGAATTTGGAAGAAATAACATCATTTCAACAGGCTGACTTATGTTTATATGGCTATATTTAAACAGATACTGTCGAGCTTCATTCCTACAAAGCTTCAAGAATACTACAGACTTCTAAGTGAAAGAAGTGAAGCACTTAAGGAAAATCACAATCTCAGCAGAAAATAAAGACCTTTTAATTAAAAGATTCTTAGTCAACAAAGATCCACTGACATAAGAGCACACAAGCATATTTTTGTAATCCTTGGCCTAAAAATTATCTGCCAGGCTTAAGTATTCCAACTGAGTCCACATGAAACAGGAAGGTCATTGGAAACATCCAGCTGCATAACTGGAGCCAGTTGTATACTTCATGCAACTAGAAGTTAAATCACATTCCTTCCTGCCTCAACAGTATTTCAGCAGCTACAGTGAGGTCCTACTTCTTTTGTACATGAGATTTGAAGGTTTTATAACTGGTATTTTTTAATAACAAATTATGTTTTTCAAAGTTGAAAGGGATGAAGTAGCATTTTTCAAAAAATGAATGTATTATAAAAGTGATACATTACTGACATTATTCTGTCACTGTAACTTCTTTCACTAAGCAGTTACTTGTATCAAAGCACATTGGAATAACTCAATGGCCTCTACCATTTACTGCATGGATTCCTGCCACAGCCTACTGAGAACACTCTCACCCTAAAAGGCTCCAGGATATTGCAGCAAATCCATCTTTTCCCAGACAATTATCCCTAGATGTTTCAAAATCTGTAGACTGACATTGTACAACTCCTGATTAGCACTGGCAAGGGTAAATGTTAAATTTTTTTTCACATCTTACAAAAAGATTGGATTTTGACTAATATTAGACCTATTGTACAACAGAAAGATCCAAGTCAATCACAGTGATGGTTTTATTACACTGATACTTAGTATGAGTGTTTTGTTCATTTGTTGTGAAATTGCTGTGTCCACTAAGTGACTATCTACAGAGTTTTGGAAAAGAAGGGATGGGGAAACTTTCAAAGTGTTCTCCTGCTTTTATATGCTCCTTGTTTAATTTGCCACCTTTACTCTAAGCAAACAAAGTAATAGAAGGAAGCTTTTCAGAAAGTTCTTTATTACGCTTCAATAAGATATGATTAATGAAAATACATTCATGGTATACTGGGGAGATAAGTATTGTAACATTATTATGGGATATCTAACCAAGGGCAGAAAGTGGGAAATGGAACTTTCCAGGCTCCACTTTGAACATTTTTTTCCTTATGTTTTACAAAACAAAGGAGATCCTAACAGATCTCCTAGCAGATATTCATCCTAATAGAAGCAAAAATACCCTCTTGACTATAGCAACCTCATTGTGCTGTGTTTTCAGGAGAGCTTGTCAGCAGCTGTCTGATCAACTCTGATCTTGATTCCCACTGTAAACATCAAAGATGCTTTTTGTGGTTTACCATAAAAAAAGCATCAGACTTCAGCAAGAGCTCTTTTGGGTTGTTGTTTTCTGGGGACAACAAACTGCAGAAGTCCTGCCTGCAGAAGTGGCAGAAGGTATCCAAACAACTTCTGCAGCTTCTGCTTTCCCTGTTCCAACAATCTTTGGTTAATCCTCTTGTTTCTCTTACCAAAGTTGCACCATTTAGTCTTTTACACAGGCAAATTTATCTCAAAACCTGTATAGTGGCTTGAGTGCCAAACTTGAAATACTTAATATTAGACACATAAACATCTGTCCAACTCTCCTTTTATGTACAGCAGACCAGATCTTCAACAGACCCTAACAATACAATGGCTCTATGTATTTTGTGTCAGATTTTGAACTCGATTACACTGGTAATGTTCACAGTGTTAACCTACCAACACAACAGAGTGGGATTTGTACTGATGGGAACAGAACACAAACCCACATTTTTAGAATTTCTGAAAGCATCACAGCTTCCTTGAATATCTCTATAGCAAAGAATGTTCTTAATGCTATACTTGATTTAGGCAATACTGACAGTCTCTACTGCTGACATCAATTCATTTCTCAGAGAAGACAATTAGAAATCCACTTTAGCCACAGTAGAATTTTATCTCTATTAGAAGGTCTATCTGCAAAAAAATTGTCAAGGCTGTGACATGCCCGCTCTGCAGTCACCATGAAGACAAAAAGACCCATGACCTATGTATGGGGCTGTTAGAACTCCACATATCTTAGTATCATCAGGCTGTTCTCAAAGTAATAGGAAAGCTCTCAGCATCACAGAACATCAAAAGCTTTCTTAAAACATTAATGGTATATGTACTCCAAAGACCTGCTCCAAATCTGTCAAAGGTCAGTAAAAAAGGAATTTAGGAAGAGATTACCTTTTTCTTTTAATGAACACTTCTGTGTAATTCATTTATTATTGTGATATAATTGTCACTTGGTTTAAAGAATCACATCCTGTGTTGAACAAATGAAACATCTGCTTACTATATTATATATTTTTATGCAAATTTGTTGAAAAAGTAGAGGCTGGCACTTTGGTTGTGACAGTGGCATACAAACATAACTGCATTTTACATGTGTAATGTATTGTTTGTATTTTTATAAAGCATTTAATAAATAAGATCTAAAAATAAATGGCATAGATTTTAGGTACTAGTGAGCATAAAGACCTTTAAAATAGAGCATTCATACATAAAGTGGACAGGCTAGACAGTGCTGGTTTGCATGGATTAAAAGTCAAAGTGCCTTTTCTGGTTGCCCCGAACGAGTGTGCTTGGGATCGCTCAAAAAATCACCAGCAAGGGTATGAGCAAAAGTCAGATTTAATATTAAACTACAAAGCACTAGAGATTCATTGGCAAGATTTACTCTTCTTACAAAGAGCAACTAAGGCACAACAAGGAAAGCAAGCAACAACAAAACCAAACAAAATCCAGGCAATCAAAACAGAAATTAATTGAAACTACCTAGGGGTGTGTGTGTGTGTTTGTGTGTAAATACGGTGTAAACAAGGATGAAAAGGAATTCAACCTAAAGCTTAAAAACACTTAAAACTAACAGTACTTTAACTTAATTTATACCTTAATTTATATCTTAACCTTAACAATCTAATAGAGAAGTAACACTTAACAGCATTTAGCCTAAATTTTAACTATAACTTAACTTCCGGATTTGCTGTAGCATATGCACAAAGGGTATGCAGGCAGACGGAAAGGGTCAGTGCAAGATAAGGCACCTGTGGAAAAATCTCCCTCAGAAGTCAGTGAAAATACTAACTTTGGATGTTTTTGCTTCTCCTGATGGGCAAAGGGTCAGGCCTTGAGGAGTGAGGGTACCAGCCCAGGACACCTTGTGGTTCAGCAATTCTCCAGTACAGCAAACCTGAGGGTTTGCTGGCTCTGAGCGGTGTCCCCCTCAGAGGGATATTGCTGGTTACAGGCCCGCTGCATTCCCAGGAGAGCTCAACAGGCCCCATTTTGGACTGCTGCTCAAAGAGAACATGGTCACAAGAGAGTGAGTGGGCTTTACTCATAACAGTGTTTCATCCCAGCTACAGTTTGGGTTAGCACTTTCTTTGAAAGTGTGAGAATACCAATGTTATGCCATTCAGGCCAGAAAAATATTTTCCAAGGCTGGTCACGAGAAAAACAAGCTTGTTATGAGTTCCTGAGAGCGGACAGTGTTTTTGAAAAAGCTCAGAAAGAGCTGAGCCCGGGCGGTGCTTTCAAGGACATGGCCTATCAAGCATTTTCTCAGATCACACTGCAGCCTGGAAGGGAGGGTGTGGGGGGGCAGAGGATGCACCCCCACACTGATACAGTGATCATTTTATGTAACATGATCCCCACAGCACCACAAAAATGTGGGTGTCCTGAGGGACTCTATGAGTAAGTTTCTCCATGAAGAAGCTTGCCTTGAGACCAGTCTTGCCCTGCAGCGAGGGAGCAGTCTAAACACAGTCCCTCTGTCTCAGAGCGGGTGGCTGTGAGCCGAGTTCACTGCTAAACCCTGAAGTACCGGGGTTTGCTCTCCCAGGTGCTCACCAGGATGCTCTCCAGTGTGCCTGCTGGAAACACTGTTGGCATAACCACCCAGCCCGGAAGGCTCCCCACTCACCATGCCATCCTGAGCTGAAAACATTATGATGACTTTCATAAGAATAGATGGTTAGCACAGGATTCTAGGTGCCACTGCTGGAACAAGTCCCACAGAGACTCTTATAGCAATGACTAATTTCCAGGTACCAATAATTACACTTTGTATACGCATACCATTCCTGTAGGGAAGTAAACAAAACTAAGCCTATGTAACCAGTTATCAGGCAAAATGCAAAGGGAAGAAAGGAATTTTTGTCTATACCCTTCACAGAATTTTTTCCTATGTCTTTTAATAATTTTAGTGTTTGGAGTGCCAAAGTACTGTTGAAGCTCATAGAATTGCATTGTATGAAGTTACTGCAGTTACATTCATTGTTTCTGATTATCAGAAAGAACAACTTTAATCTCAAAACATATATTGAGTGTTGAGAAAAAATCTAGGGCACAAGAATGTTCAGAATAACTTTAAGATACAAGGCAATGACAGTTTCTTCTCCATCTATAAAAGAGGATTTCTTTTCATGTATCCAAGATGATACCCTACTTTTCAGCTTTAAAATTCAACAGCTTTTCCTTATAAAAAAGAATAAACCTCTCAAATCCTTTTCTAAAATATTAACTAGCAAGTGGATTGTCTTAAGGTTCTCTGAATCAACTCTTGGGAGATGCCATGACCTCCTAAGTTGCATGGCTGCTGAATATTTTTGCCAAGTGAAAGGAGAACTGGCATTCACAGTCAGGAGAGGCATTTTGTCAAAATTTATCATAGCCATGGTAAATGTTATCATTTTCGTCAATCCAGTATATTGCAATTTAAATATTTTAAACTTTTAAAATATTAAAGATATACGATTTTTAAAGATGCTGAATTTTTATTTCCTTAAACTGTTCAGAAATATATTCTGTAAACTCTTCTACATCTTTCATTTATGTTTTTTACAGTAAAGTCATGATTCTATCATGTCTCTTCTAAACAAAATTACTACTGTAGATTGTTTGAACAAGGACCCTAATTCTGCTGTACTTCCTCTTTTTAAAATGATTATTTTTCTTTGTCTTCCAGCCCCTGTCACACTGTAACCCAAGAGATAAAATGTCCTCAATTACTGTGATTTCAGATTTTATATTCTGAACTAAAATCTAATCTAACTAATCTAAACACTTCCTTTCAGTGTAAAAAACTTGATGCTTAAGGAATGCTTATTTATGAATGTTACTGTTTTAACCTGGGCAAGTGAGGAACAGCACCAACTCATCCTTCATCTCTCCTTATGCATGGAAATCTCTGTTGATTTCAAATATGAACCTACTGGTATGGACTGAGTGTAACTCTATACTGTAGTAAAAAGATGCTATTCAGTTTGCCAAAATTCCATTTGTTTTTATATTAAGGGATCTATTTTCGTTTTTGTTTTTTTTTTTCTTAATTCTGGTAGTTTTTAGTTTTAGTAGTCCTTCGAGTTTGCCTTGCAAGTCTTATCAAATTCTTAAAAAGACAGAATTAGCACACTTCAAGGATTAAGTTTGAATTTAAATATTTAGCACTTTGCATAGAAGTGACCCAGTTTCAAAAATATTATTAGGAAAATTCCACATATGGCTGCAAAGCTGGCATTGCTTTCTATGTATGTTTACTTATACCATGAACAATTTCCAGTCTAATTCAAGAGAATCTACAGGAAGTACTAGAAATATGTTTCTCCACATGCACCTTTTAGGAACCAGTTTAGGGTATTTCAGAAATGTGCAGTCATACAAGAAACAGAGTTTAAAATTTTTATTGATCCTGGGGACTAGACATCTGCATTTTGAATGTGATACGTGGCTATCACTTTCATCATCATGTTAGTGATTAACCAGGAAGACTGCCATTCCAAAAAAACATATTTGATGGTAGCCTAGCTGAACTAATAAAAACAGTTTTCGCTTTGAGTATGGTTTGAGATGGAAAAATTCTGAAATTAGAGGAAATATAAATCTTTGCTCTGATCTTTAAAAATGAAGTTACTGAAGAACATTATGACACTGGAGTTTCAGGAAAGTATTTATTACATTTATCACAGTGGATTTTGAGAAGCACTACCACCAGGATTTTCAAAGGGGCTTGTCTGGGAAATGGCTGGAGCCTCATCACAGAAGATGTAACTCGACACCATTCAGAGTGACCTAGAAGAGCTTGAGAAGGGGACCCATGTGAACTTCATGAGGTCCAGTAAGAACAAGTGCAAGGTGCTGCACCTGGGTTGGGGCAACCCCTGGTACCAACACAGGCTGGGGATGGACAGATCAGAGCAGCCCTGCTGAGGACTTGGGGGTGCTGGTGGGTGAGAGGCTGAACAACACCCAGCCACGGGCACTCACAGCCCAGAGAGCCAAACGTGTCCTGGGCTGCATCCAAAGCAGCGCGGCCAGCAGGGCAGGGAGGGGATTCTGCCCCTCTGCTCTGCTCTGGTGAGAGCCCACCTGCAGGGCTGCATCCAGCTCTGGGGTCCCAGCACAGGAAGGACATGGACCTGTTGCAGTAGTTACAGAGCAGGGCTATAAGGATGACCAGAAGGATGGAAGACATCTCCTGTGAAGAAAAGCTGACAGCTGGGGTTGCTCAGCCTGGAGGATAGAAGTTTCTGGGGAGACCTTATTGTCCTGGTACTTAGAGAGGACAGATTCAGACTAGATATAATGAGGGATTCTTTTAGCATGAGTGTAGTGGAACACTGGAACAGGTTTCTCAGATAGGTGGAAGATATCCCATCCCTGGGGCTTAATCAAGACCAGGCTGGACCAGGCTCTAAGCAACCTGATCTAATTGAAGATTTCCCTTCTCGTTGAATGGGGGTTGGTCTAGTTGACCTTTAAAGGTCCCTCACAACTCAAATATTTTACTACTCTGTGAAGAGAGGAGACAGACAGTGCTGCAGCTCCCCTAGAACAAACTTCACTGTGCACAGGCCCATTGTGCAAACAAGGATTCAAAGCCACCCTGTAAGTGCTGGAAAGAGGAGCTCTGCTGCTGAAGTGGAAAACTCTGAGCTGGCCCACAGCAGTATACACACTATGCACACTAATCACCTCAGTGGGGTTCCTGGATAAAGCATGTTTGGTAAATGACTTTATTTCCTTAATTAATACAAAATTGCCTGGAAAGGCGATATGGTGATATAGTAAGTTATTGAAAGGATAGGTTGCCATATCTCAGTTATAGTTTTTCAGGGAGAGAGAAGGCTCTGAATGCATGTGGAATAATTACAGACTATAAGGAGGGTACAATGAAAACACAGAGTATCTCCTCATGGGCATCACAGAAAAGGATTGGGTTGACTTCTGGACAGGGTACTTCAGGGCACTTCAGGATGAGAGTGAGCCTGCTGCACTTCACACTGCAAGAGCCTTGTAAGGTTACAGACAAGAAAGTAAGAGCTGAGAATTCATATGTACTGAATTTCTGATCATATGTTTTCATCTGTTAGAAACATATCATTGATCTCTAATAATAACTTTATTATTGGTATGCTATAGAACATTTATTCTCCTGTTTAATACCAGCAGCTTTGTAAGTGTTGATAAATGTTTGCACTTTACTTTGGATAGGTATGATTTATAAAAATACTAAGGACAGATCTAAAAGCTGGGGAGCAACATGTCATAGAATCATATATATCTGGGGCAAGACCAGAGATTTTCTTACAAGGGAGAAATCGCATTATTTTTCTATCTGATTGAAATCTACATCTTCTGCAGAAATTGCTATCATTTGGAAATGCATTCCTGTTGACGTACTCTAGAAGCAGAGAGAAAAATGAAAGCCACAAAGAAAAAGCTCAGATGAAAATCAAACTGAAGATTCATATCCACAGAGGGGCTAAGAAAGAATGTCCAAAATTACAACTTGACAGAAATATATTTTTCAGGGAAATCTTCCAAATGCTCATGGAATTTCATTAAAAGGAAGGATCCTATCTTACCAAAAAGATATAATGTTACTCAGTGCAAACTGCTGAGCTTTGTAAATGGCAGAAGAAGAGATAAAAATGTGGAAAACCTCTCAGGTAATAAACCACATCCTTGAGCCAACACACGTACTATGTCTGTCCACTTGGACTAGTGAGATTCCTTAGTAAAGCACTAGACTATGATATATGAGTATTTATCTCAGCAAATAGTACTGCACTGTACCGTATCTATTACTGATTGCACAGCTAGAATAGGTTATAATGTTACTAGGATGATTGGTCTTTAACATACAGCTTCATATGTAGCATCAATTCCACACCAAAAGACATATCAACTGTTAGATGAATTGCTATGTTTGTTCAGCCCTTGGAAAAAACCTCCATAGAACAGGGAATATGTGAAATGCTGGCCTTCTGCAGTGTATTTTTTTCCTTAGTGTATTTGGACTGGAGGACTCCTCATGGCTCCAGATTCCTGGGATACAAGAATCAAATTTGCACCACAGAAACAAATTCAACAATTAGCTTTGTTTTCTTAAATGCCAGTGTAGGTTGAAAAGACAAACTTTTCTAGCAGAAATAGGACATCAGAGATAAGACTAGGGTTAATGGTCTTCTCTTTGGTTTCATGGAGGTCTGCTGAATGTTGATGGTTTTGTTTGGGAGGGGGCATAACTCTGCACATTCCTGGTGTCCTAACACCAGCTAGGGTGTCTAAGTGTCATTGGTCTAAGTAAAAATCAACTTATAGAGGACTTTTTAATCCCAAGAATGTCTTAATAAAATACTTTAGCCAGGCCTACTGAGAACTCTTTTTCTACACAGCAACAATATTTAGACTTATCTACCAGACAGCTTCCTGTGATGCTGTCTTGGTTTTTGCCTTTTTTCTCTTTTATGTTGTCTGTATTCTTCACACATATATTTGGAGCTCTGTAGCCTATTAGTGTATTCTAGCTAGTTTTTTCAGTACTTTTCCATGCCCTTTCCCTAGGCAGGAAGACAAAACAAATTCCAGAGCTCCAAGCCCCAGGGAGTACAAGGCCCTTATCCTATCTTGGTTCTTCATGGGAACCTAGGTTGAGAACAAGGTCTTTGAAACGTATTTTCATAAACAAGTACTCCCAGTACTGAGGGGGGCAAAACTTAGAAAGGACTTGACCCAGCGGAGAATTGCCTTACCACTTGTCCTCCTAACTGGTGCTTTTTGTCAATTATGCTAATTTGCTAAACCTGTACAAACAGTATTCACCCTGTGTGGTTGAGCTTTTGTGGACATCTTTCCATAACTACCCCTGAAGGCCTTCAATAAAGATCCACTTCTTTATTACCCCCTAAATTTATGTCGAGTCTCTTTTCTAGGTTGAAAAAGGCAACACCTGGCTAAGGTATTGCTGAGCCATCCTTTTCACACAACTTGCTTCAATATGCCATTTTGTTGCTAATTCAAAGTAAGCTTTTCCCACAGTCTCACACAATTATTATCACAGTCTTCCACTGCGGCAGGTATTTTGCGGTGATGCAAGTTTTCTTTACCAATTATTCTGATGTGAATACTTTACACTTGCATGTGCAGTAACAGGTCACTATTAAGGATTATGATAAATTAAAGACACTTCTGTGAACACAGTAAAGCTTCATGCAAATAAAAGGTGTACATTGTTCACCTTGGGTCAGCTAAGTGCCATCATCACCCAGAGTCATTCTGTTTGCCTCTTATTCAGCGAACACTGGGAAATCATGGAAAGATGGCTTAATAAATAAGTGACAGTCTATAAGATAGTCACAGAATTAAGTTATGCTATGACCTTTTATCTCTGGGGCACCTAAATTGAGTATCTAACTACAATACCTCATTTGTAGAGTGTTTAGTACCTACACTTGTCTCCGTAAGTTCTATGAAATCAAATTCTTCAAAGATATTTAATTAAAATAAGAAATCACAGCTGAGGGGAAAAAAATTACAGTTTCTATAAATTAGCCACTGTGAATTAAACACCATTCTCTAAAATGTGTGGCAACTTCATGGGTAGATTGTAACCTGTAGAATGGAAACTTGTATGTCCCCCATTTCAGAGTTTCTCAATATGTTGCATTATTTCACTAACTTATTTTACTCTAAGGATGAAAAATTTGTGTACAAATCACCTGTTTGTGTAAACCTCTTTTTGTTTCAGAAGGAGATTAATATAAAAAAATTGTGAATTATGAAGACAGGAAAGTTACACGATAGGGATTTTATTCTTATCCTAACTGGGTCTTGTTACTTTCCTATTTGCTTTGTATTGATGGGTGTTGACATCTCAACAACAGAAAACAACTTGTCTGGGACATTTCTGATATAGGTGTACATGTACTCCATATCCTGGAATTGCCTGGGTTTGCCTGGTTTTGTCTGTTGTTACTGATATCCTTAGAGGAGGTTATAACCTCAGAATCAGAAATGAAAATTGCTAGTAACTCTAACAACCTCAGTAATTACTTACTTACTCAGTAAGTAAGTTCATTTTAATGCCACTGAAGGGCATTTAGATGGTTTTGCATATAGTTATAGAGAAAAAAACCCCTCCACCTCTTCTGCCAGCATATTGAAAGCCAGAAATCTTTCTTCAAATTCCGGAGCTGCATGCTCAAGCTACCAGGTAAATCATTTGGGCAGTGGTTGAATACACAGCATTAAATTTGTTGCTAAAATTATAACTGCCATGAAGTTCAAATGAAATCTGTTAATCCAGGTGGGGGAGAAGGTTTAAGCAGGAGAAAAAGGATTTGTCATGATTACAATAGAAATGTAAGGTTGCAAGGATCTGAAAGAGGTCATCTAGCCCATCCTCCTGCTCAGAGACAGGGTATATACCATCTCTAAGAGATACTTAATCTCTTCTTAAATCACCTTCACTGGAGAATTATGACAAACATTTCATATAATCTGATCCAAGGTTTAACTATACTTAAACAGAAAGGGTTTTTTTTTTTAATCTACGATGTACCTCATGCTATTCTTCAAGAACACATCCAGCCTGAACTGACCACTGTTTTCTGCAAGAGCAGCTTGACACCAGGTTGTATTAAGCATGGTTATTTTATATATTATGGTAAGTCTCAAGGCACTGTTATCACACATTTCAATATTTTGCTTCTCATTTGTGAATTTAATATTTTGATTATGACATTTAATCTTGCTGATATATTAATTTTTGGGACTTGTAGCTTTCTTCCACATGTCCAATATATTTTCTTAATAGCATGTTAAGAAGAAGAAAAAATGTCTCTTTTAAAATGAAACTTGGAAAAAAAGAATCTTGTGAATGAGCTTTTGAGGGCACTCTACAGAGCATCATTGTTAGCAAGTCCAAAGGAGATAAAATGAAACTTGCTTATCTTTCAGAAGCTTTTTTTGCCATTTGCCTGGATTTTCATCAATGTTGAACTAAAAAGGAGAAATTCAGTTATACCTTTTCCAGAGGAAATAAGAAAAATAAGAAAGGATCTTTCTTAGGGTAAGCTTTGTGACTCAGCTGATACTTTATAGCACTTTAGAAGTATGTATTGGAAGATTAGTAACCAGAACTTAATATGAATATATTTCTTTAAGCTTAAAGAAGAGTACAACTTCAAAACATTTCCTACCCAGTTTCAGGGCTAAACATAAAAAGCAATTTTCTCCTCAGTATATTTTCACTATCTGTATACTACTTAGTACAAGTATAAAAAGCTTAAATACATTTAAATATATTTCATTAGGTGGATCCAAAAATTTCTTCTGTCATGCACTTGATGTAGTGAGCTTGGAAACATTAGAACTCAATTATGAATATTTAGGTGAAAAAACTTTACACCAGATTCACAGTGTATTGAGGCATGCTGATATTTTCAAATAACTGCTCTCCTGTGCCACCAGCAGCTGTCTGTGGCTGTAGCTATGCCAGGCCTTTCAGCCAGCCACAGGATCCTCTTCAAAGCTGACTCTGTCCACAACTCAGTACAACAGCTTTTATGCCTCCAGCTTGAGAGAGATGGAGACCCCCTGCCACCTCCTCTGAGCAGAAAAGGAGTTGCCCAAGCACTGATGCCTGCTGGAGTCCTTCCACACAGAAATGCAGTTTCTCCCCGTTTATATTTTGATGCTGAGAGATGTCTGTGCAGCAGAATTCATTCCAGTACAGTTTATTTCTTAAAAATGGGTAGGATTTCACTGCCAAAAAATGCCTGTGTTCTTTCAGAGTTGCCCTCCTACACACTGAATCTAAAGGAATCCTTGATTTCAGATGATCTCAAAGTAGCAGTTCAGCTGCAACTGTGGTGCAGTAAACATCTGCTTTGTCTGGGAAGTTACTGCAGTAAGTTCTTCAAATCATAACATTTCATTCTCGTTGCTTTGGCAAAGTAAGAACTGGTAAGACATTTGCCTAGGGACTGGAAGACAGTAGGGTTGCTCAATTTTATAAGTTCCACTGTTTCTGAAACCCCAGGGAAAAGGAACACAATTTGACTATAACCCTTTATTGCAGAAAAATAATACGAGTTGTTTTACAAAAAAAGGGGGGGTATTAATAACTTTAAGCTTTTTTGGTTGTTGCAATAAGTAGTTACAATGTCTAAGGTTTTTTTAAACTTTGAGAACAGAAACATTATGCTTGCTGTGCTTATAAAGTATGAGAGCTCCCTAAATGCAGATAATGTGCTACAATACTCCTAAAAGTCTCCATTTTGATACATACATGCAACCTAATTTGTCAAATCCACAATTGATCAGAACAGTCTGCATGTATCACTTCTTTCTAGTTTCCTAGATGAATAAATAGGAAATGCAGTGGGATTAGCAATGGTGTAAAAGTTGAGAAATCTTTTCAAATTTATTTTTTCACTGACATTAATTAAGACAAAAACATGCATGAATCCACTTGCATGCAAATTTATTAGTTTTTCCAGTGAATCTGTTAAATTATTTGACAACACATCCATGTTAAGAAGTTAATTTTATGTAGCAGTGATTTTTTTAAATAAAGTAACTTTTACTATTTTTTCTTTTTTTAGAAGATTTGATGAAAATTTGTTATATAAAAAAACACAGGGAACAAAAACATGCCTGACTGTTCCGTAGGAGGGTGTGGATGGAAAGACCTGGTTTTATTACTTTGATTTTTAAAAAAGTTTCCTTGTGATTTTTACTTCATAAATTTATACATCATTATTGTTACAAACACGCTCCAG
Source organism: Platysteira castanea (assembly GCA_013397175.1). Taxonomy (NCBI): domain Eukaryota; kingdom Metazoa; phylum Chordata; class Aves; order Passeriformes; genus Platysteira; species Platysteira castanea. Next base: position 187,313 of record VYXC01009321.1, read on the forward strand.
TTGCACAGTCAGGGTACTAGTAGAAGGATATCCATTGTCAAAGATCTATGCTAGTGCTTGGAACAAACCTCGGGATTGCTGTGCCATCCTGCTTATTTCAATGTTTCTGTCTTCCAGGATTTTTGTAACCAAATCCACCGCCTGTCTTCCTTTAGAATATACTTTTAGCTTGAATTTAGGCCCTGACTGTTATATGATTGAGGAGCTGCAAATAGCTCTTTTTGCATTTTTTTCACTTGTATGTTGAGGAACAGGCATTTTCAGGATAGAGCTCTATGCCCGCTGGGCCTATTACCAAGTCCAGTGTCTGCTTGGATGTTGACACAGTATTATGCCATGCAGTTCTAGCTAGTTACACAAATGTTACGCTGGATATATGAAAGGACATCAAGAAGGGGTGAAACCACAAAACAAGCACATTGACAATCTACATTAATTCAAATTTCAACTTAATAATATACTAAAGTGCTGTGTGTTAAGACAAAACTACCTCAAGTATGAGTACCTGGTTTAGCTAACACTGTGTGCTACTACTGCAGAGACCTACAGACAGCTATAGAATAACCTTTAAGGACAAGTAAAGAAACCCCTCAGTTTTTACAAGGCAGAATAGTTCTGCATGATTTGTTGCAGAAGCCTTACTAGTGGTGCAAAGATGGGATGAAAATATTAGATTAAGCTGTAAAATAGATGCATACACGCTAAAGTTACTTTCACAGATAACATGTAAGAAGATATTTCCTTCTGACAGAAGAGTTAAATTAGATAGTAGAAGGATGTAAGAAATGTGTGTTTATCACTCAGTCAAACTGCCTGACTGGAACACTGTTTTGCCATGATCCCTCCGAGATTTCCCATGAAGACTTGGAGAGGAGTGCAAAAGGGAGAAAATGAAGGAAGAGCAGGGTGAAGGCTCAATACAAATATCCACAGTATTGTTGTTCTGGGCTAACCTGTAGGCAGCAAGAACCTTCGACAGACGTTCATCTTCTCCTCAGTTTTTTTCCAAAGTAGTTTGCTATCCAGCAGGAATTCTGCCCGTCGGTAGTACAACCAGTAGGGAAGCATAATGAAATATGACCCCAGATGCATAGCTGCCTTGGGTCAAACACTCAGCAGCATACGGAATGTGTAAGAGAATACGTAATGTATGTGCCACAGCCATAATGACCACACTGCTGTCTACTGCAATAAGCACACCCAGCTTTCTTACACTTCAGCGCCTCCTCTATTATTCTGTGACTTTTGAACTAGTGTAGTTTTTTCTTGGACTGTCATTTTCACCCTAGGGACATATTATAACTAATCCCACCAAGCGCACAAGTAGCTATGAATACAGGGAAGAGCAAAAGATATTGCCACCACTACTACAAATGCAGAGCTGGAGTGAAGGGCATGGTAAGAGAGGGAGGTGTGCTTTTCCAAAAAGCACTTTTTTTCTCTCATGTCTGCTGGTTTGAAGAGATTGAAATACATTCATATTCTTTTCACTTCTTGACTCCTTTATCTAGTACCTAGCAATGTTCTCATTCTCTGCATGCAGAAGCTCTTTAGAGTGCAGCTCAATCTGAACTAATAATGCAGTAAATGAAATAACCATTTTATTTCTATAGTTGCATTTGCTTTGGGGACAACTTTGTTCAGGGATTACTTTTCTCCACACTTTTGGCTGACCATTCAAACCAGTAGAAGTGTATTTAAGCTTGTGGAGTGTTGGTCTTTGCACATGTGGGGTACTGGTGTTTGCAAGAGCAAAGATCAGTGACCCTGGGTAGCTCTGTTATATTAGACATATAACAAGCATGTTTGAGCTTTACAGCAACGGTTTCAGCACCTACATTCTCTGTGCAGAGAAAGCTATTATGCTTAGACATATTTGTTTAAATCGGAAAACCTAATCATCTGTGTTGTTTCTAATATATAATTAGTTAATTATAATCCCAAAAGCATTGTTACTCAAATGAGCCATATGTTAACTTGTTGAGGATAAAAAGCAGATTTGTAGACATTTAAAACAACAGAATCTAGAATGCATGTGTGGAAGACACAAGGTTAGCTATTAAACTTTGAGTGCCCAGTTGAAAACATTCTGACCCTCAGATAAGGCAGCTATGCAAAATTATGAATATTTGTTACATGAAAATCAGATCTTTACATATACTAATGCAGGGGGAAATCATTAAAATATTTTATCTTCAAGTAAGGCAGTTCTCTTTTTATTACTTTCTGATACTCTTGCATAGTGCAATTACTCAGGAAGTTCTGTGTCCATCAGGGGGTAGTTTTAAACAGTTATACAATACAGATGAAGATTTGCTTAAAAGGAAAAAAGAGCAGGAAGTGATCTGTAAGACAGCTCAGCCGAACTGTTTTCACCAAGGTAAGGAAGTGGACGAGTCTATCAGTCTAACTGGGCAACTGGGCAAACTACTTCAGGCTCTTCTTGCATATTTTCTTATCCTTAAGTGGAAAAAATCATCTATTATTATTAAATTTGCATTTTTTTGGTAACAGGTTCTCATGACGACCTGAGAAGATACAGTTGCATAGTGTCTTTTTTAAAAATTTGTTCCTGTGTAATAAATATGTTGACTTATATTTTTAATCTTACAAGTGACTACATGATCCTTTAACCTGACTGTTGGCTGCCCTGCATACACACTTGGTACCAGATGCATTAATGAAAACAGAAAAATATTTTCAGAGTTGAGCTTTAAAAAGAAATAATTTCATATCAGTATGATTATAAATGTGTACTGTGATAAGTCATATTTGTTCATTAGTTTTGTAAAATAGTTAAAATACTTAATAAAAAATTATTTCTCAAGCAATTTTTATATTGAAATACAGCAAATTAAAATTTTAAATTGTGTCTGTGTGAAATGCAAGCAGATGCTAGTGTTTGTTAAAGACTGAAGAATTCCTGCTAACAGTTGAAAAGTAACTGGTGCATGATCTTTTTCCATTATTTTGGATTACTAGTCCAACAGCAGTCAAAGTTTTGAACTGAGTGCCAAAAATTCAGTAATTGTATAATTTTTCTGTATTGGCAAGAGCAATATGTATTGATGCCCTTGATGCATAAAAAGTAGACACATACAGCTCTTGGAATTTTGTAAACATTACTTTAGAAGCCTTGAATATACTCTCTAAAAAATGATCAGAGTAATTCTATGTTGGGAGCCAATAAAATGCTATATTCTATATAATAAAATTTTCCTATACCTCATTTAAAAATGCATGACCAGATTTTGGAACTCAAAGCTTTCATTTTTCTATTTAACACTGGATTGAATATATATTACTATTAATGGAAATTTTGAAGAGCTATGTATTTTGAATACTAGGCAAGAAAGACCCGGTACTCAGGAGTCAGTTTTGGAAGCTTTTTCTCAAAAAAAAACCAAAAACCCAAACAAACAAACAAACAAACAAACAAAAAACCACAAAAAACACGCAAAACCAAAAAAACCCAAACCAAACCAAACCAAAACCAAAAAATTCTTACAAAATCCCAACCAGTTAGGGATCTTTAATTCTATAAGAAAACTTTCTATAATGCTTTGTCATATATTTAAAATATTTTGAATTTATTTACTATTAGCCCTGTTCATTTTCCAGGCACAAACAAGCAGTTTTCTGGACATTGCTAACTTGCTCTATGAAAGCTTCTATGTGTATTTCACGACAATAACAAAAAAAATCTCAGTTAACACAGTGTATACAGCAAAACAATAATTGTGAGTCTTATTTTCATAAGTCAGATTCAAGTATGTGCTTAAAATTTAGAAGATTTTAAAATGATTTGCTGGACTAAGGTCAAAGTGTTTCAGAGATTCCAGGGTTACCCCCAGATCTATGTGTGCTTAAGATCTATTTTATTTTAGAGTAGAACCTGATTTTGTAAACAGTTAAGGTTATGTACATATTTCTAGGATACACCTTTGTTACCTCAATGGGATGATTTGTTTGTAAAAGTAGTCATTTATTTCTGCAATGACAGGAGTCAAATGATTTTCCAGAAAAGCATATATATTTTATCACTCACATGTTAACATTTACGGAATACACAAAGCAAATAATACGGAAAATAATGTACAATTTCTTATTTAACTATTTCAAATGAGGCACTTTTCTATTATTCTGCATCTGAGTTGAGAGTCTGAATGGCTCTATTGTCACATTATATAAAAACATCAGGGAAGGTTTAATCAAACTGATCGTAAATGAAACAGTGCAAGTGAGCACAAAGGGTTTAATGACCACTGTGCACAAGGGTCACAGAGAGTGGGCTTTAGTCATAGCAATTTTCCATCCTGGCCACAATTTAGGTCTGTAACTTTCTTTGAAAGTTCAATGGCAAAAATGTTGTTTGACTTGGGTTGTTTCTCAGGCAAAAACACAAGTTTCCAAGCTTATTGATTAAAACACAGGAGCTCATTAGACAAGGTAAGTTCCTGAGAGCAGACAGTATTTCTGATAAGCTCAAGAGCAGCTTAGCTCAGGTGCTGTTCATCAAGGCCTAATGAGTAGTTCTGAGATCATAGTGTGGTGGGGGAAGTTGTACCACCACAGCTGCTACTCTACATGAACAAAGGCTGTAGAAATTGGGAGCCCCGATTTCTTGACTCTGACTTTCCAGGTATCATACTGATTTCAGTATGAAACTGACAGAGGAGGCGGGGCAAGATATGAGGCAAGGAGTGTGACAGGCTGACTGGGAGGGCACAGCTCTCAGTGGGGTGGCAGGGTGTCAGCTGTCATTCTGTATCACCCATTGACGTGTGGATTGGGGGATTATTTTTATTAGACTGGCTTTTGCTTGGCAAGTAATTAAGGAGTTTATTGCGATGCTTTTCAAGGTCACCAGAACTGTGCAGGAAGGACAATTTTAAACGGTGGCGGATTCATCATGTCAGGAACCACCCTCAGAGGAGAAGCCCAAGGGGCAATGTGTAACACAGTGGCTTGCCTGGGATGCAGAACTTACAATAGGGAAATGTGGAACGTGAAGCGTGTTTTATTTTTAAGCTATATAAAGACACAGGGCATGAGGCAAAGGTCATAGAATTGTAGAATGTTAAGGAGTTGGAATGGACCTTAAAGATCATCTGGTCCCAAATCCTCTTCCATGGGGGAGAGACAACTCACTAGACCAGGTTGCTCAAGGCCTTATTCAACGTGGCCTTGAACACTGACTGGGTTGGGACTTCACCTACAACTTCCCTGGGGAACTGTTCCCATGTCTCATCACTCTCACAAAGAATTTCTTTCTAACATCCAACCTAAATTTCCCCTCTTTCAATTTCTACCCATTAATCCTTGTCCTATCACTACAGTTCCTGACAAAGAGCCCCTCTCCAGCTTCCCTGAGGCTCCCGCGATGGATAGATGCTATTGACAGGGTGGCCTTCACAGAATCAGAGTATTCTGAGCTGGAAGGGATCCACAAGGATCATGGAGTCCAACACTTAGCCCTGCACAGGAGATCCCCAGGAACCACACCATGTAGCTGTCTCGGACACAAGAGGTGCTGGCAGGCTGGGGAGCAGGAGGACCGCTCCTAAGCTGCTCTGCTGTGCCCGTGGGAGCCGCACGAGCAGGCAGCAGGTAGATAAAGCTATTACGTTAACTCTCCAGAGCAGCTTGGCCACCATCTGGTGCCGCAGGGGCGCGGGTGTGTGTGTGCCGCAGGCCAGGGCAGGCCCCGAGGCG
>VYXC01009321.1:193387-209445 GCA_013397175.1 Platysteira castanea
GAGGGAGGGAGGGAGGGGGGAAAGGGGAAAGGCCTTTCGTGTGAAAGAGATAACTTCTTGTCTGCTCCAGTGCTCTGAAAAATGACACAACGGTAATGCCCTGACAGGAATGCCTTTGGACATTTCCATCACTTGGCAGAAAGCGTGATGTTATTATTTCAGATGTTCTTTGTGATTAAGATGTAAGAAGAGTACTTGCTATTTATGCCCGTGAGTTGTAATTTCTCTGCTGGGGATCCAGTGTTTCTCGTCTTGCCCAGCTTCTCCTGGTGGGAGGATGTGTGATGCTATCTGGAAATACATGTGAATCAAGGAGGCGTGTGTGACAGGTTTAGGGTGCCAGCTCTTCATATTTGTTTCTGGAGATATTCAAAGCCCACCTGGACGTGTTCTTGTGTAACCTGCACTAGGTGACCCTGCTTTGGCAGAAGGGTTGGACTAGATGGTCTGCAGAGGTCCCTTCCAATCCCAACAATTCAATGGTTCTGTCTGTTAGGAGACAACTAAAATGGGAAGTTGACTGTCTTAATTAATGGCAGGTCACTCATGACTGCAGCTCTTGGATTTGAGTGGGAATACGTAATCTTTTCTCAGCCTCTATGAGGTCTGTGAAACCTGCTAAACTGGGGTGGGGTTCTGCTGGGATTTTCTGGAAAATTTTTATTGTTGTTGTTGCTGGTTTTTTGTTTTTTTTTCCCTGGGATCCAGGAGCTTGCTAAAGAATAAGCAGATGTTTCTAAGGGAAGAGAGATGCGGAGGATAAAGGCTCTGAATCTAGCATCGTTTTGTCATGAGGCAGGAAAAAAAACAGCCTTCAAGCCTTATGCAGCTTGTCTCTCTTGTGTCCCATGCTGCAATTCAACCCCACAATAAAATAATGGTTGGTGTTGGCTGGACACTGGATTACACCCAACCCCTCAATTTGTGCTGAATGGCTTGCCTACCACGTGAAGAATCTGATCAGTCTAGCAATTATTTGCATAACTCCTGTGGATATCTCTCTGGGATTTCAGAAAGCCTCACAGTAGCCACTTGTAAAACTTTTTCTGATGTCTGTGTGAACTCCTAAGAAACGTTGCTCTTTGGTTTGTGTGCCTTTGGAAATTAAGGCATGAAAATACTTTGCTGCTCTTGTTTTCCCCTATACAGAGTTCTACACACATTTAATATCAGAAGTGAGTTTGGTAACTCTCGAATGTAACAATACTTATTTTCATTACTATTATTGGTTTATGTATTTTGCTGTATCACTGAAAAAGGCAATGCATTACTGATTACACATACGTAATATATACTAGGGGGATGTCTTCACAGGAGTTGCTCAAACTGTAGGGTTTTCAGTATTTGTGTTGAGTTGGTCCTTGTGTGAACAAGACTGCAGTATCATAAGCAAGTGGTGGGTCCTGGTTATTGTGTGGTGTCCTTGTTTTCCATTGGGACTGGAGGAGAGGTCCTATTCTGGCTCAGGCTACTGCAGCTAAGTGTCATTCTCTTCCCATTAAACTGTAGGACAAACTGTCCTAGGTATGTGGAAGGGAGCATTTTGTGAGATCTATGGAAGGACAGCCAGCACTGGATTGCATTGCCTCATGAAAGTTAGTTTTCTAACCTGAGCTGTGATTCCACAGCAGTGGAAATTGATCTTGTTGCTGCTGACAAGGGGAGGGTCTTGCTGCCTGTGCCTCTGTCAGCTGAGTTGTTCCTACAGACTCTCCCATATAGTGTGTCTAATGATTATTTTCCTCTGATTATTTAATACATTAATTGATGATTTGATTCACTAAACACAGTAGAAAACTTCTGGATGAGCTAGTTTTCTGCACAATTAGTGTATTCCAATAGCTTACAGAGGGATCTGTGACCCCAGCAGTATCAGTATATAGAAAATATGTAGTCAGAATGACATGGAAGTCTTTACATGTGATCTTCTGGATCTGCTCTCCCCAGAGCTATATCCTAGGAAGAATCAGGGCTGTCTATCGTATCAGCTGCCCTTGGCTGAGGAAGCATCATTAAAACTGTTGAGGAAACTTTTGGAGAGAGGGATGTGTTCATGTGGGCTTTTCTTTTTGCATATTGTCTTGTCTGTAGTGATGTGTCTTTTTAAAAACTAAACAGTATTTTGAGAGGTAGATATAGTAATTTTTAAGTTTTTCTTACTTACCTGTTTATTTGCTGAATCCAGAGAAGAATAGTTTTACTTCGTTAGTGGGGTCAGTGAAAAAGTATGTAGGTTTTTTCATCTATCTACCATCTAACTTTTTCTGAATACAGAGTTTTATTGTTTCCAGAGAACTATTTTTCTTTAAGTAAAAAGGAAAGCTAAAAGAAATGCATTTGTTTGGTGAAACGTTATTGTTACAAGTAAGACCAGAACATTCTGGAAAGAAAAGTTGCATTCTCTGTCATTTTGACAAGTTCTAATTAGCCTGAAGTAAGAGATTTATTATAGGACTGAATAGAAAATAAATTTTGTACAAAAGAAAGGCATTGTTAGAAGTCATGGCCAAAAACACATGAAAACAAGTTTGGATAAACACCAGCATTTTCAAGGACTGATGTTGCAGAGCTGCTTGCTGTTTTTTCTCAGTGGGTAAACATTGTTATAACTGTTGCCTACAGCTGCAGATATTTTTCCCAGTTACAACTGGAATAACTAGTTATGTTCATGTATTGTAAGAGGTACTAAGTGGTTAGCTAGTTCAGGTTTTTATAGTAACTCTGATAGTGAAATTTCCTTGGTTTATTTTATGCATATTGCTCGAAATATGCCTTGGAAATGGGGTAGAATTTCTTTGTTTTAGGTTGCAAATTGCTAAGAATAGACTGCATTTCCACATTTGGAAAGTGTGCCTTATCACATGGAAGCTTAGGGCAGTGAGTAGGAAACCAGAAGGCACCTGCCAGACTCACTGTAATGATCCTGTCCAGAAGATGTCCCTTGTTAAGGTGTAAATATGGGCATTTGTCTGCTGATGAATTCCCTTTACACAAATAATAATAGCCTGCTGCTTTATGTGTGAACTTACACCTGTATCTACACTTTCTTGTGCATTATTCCATGAATGATGACAAAGATCTGTATTCTGCCTGGAGAAAGAATCTTTCAAATTTTTTGCTACGTAAACTCAGTCTTTTGCTGTAATAAGATAAATCACTTCTGCCCTGCAGCCCTTTAGTACGTTGATTATTTTTTTCTTCTTATTCTGTCCATTTCCTCCTCAGACTGTTGCTATCCTTTTTGTCTTTGCATATCTGGAGTACTACCTAGAAAGACAGAGAAGTTAATTATTAATTGCTCATTTTTGAAGTAGGATGGGAGGGAGGGAGAGAGAGGCAAATACAATTCTGAATCACTGTATCAGAAATAACATAGAGGCATGAGGAGAAGGGGAAATCTTGTAATTAGGAGAGTGACTTAAGATCCTGAACTTTCAGGAAAGGACAAATGCTGAATTTTTAAGGATTAACCATCAACTGGTGTAAAAAAGATGATGACTTTATGCCCATTTTTTTTTCATAATACAAGAATAGGGGAGCTGTCAGTGTTTGAAGCGGAAAACTTGGAACTGTTGAAAGGAGAAAGTACTCTAGGTACAGGTATCACATGGAGCTTGTTACCAGAGAAGATTGAATCTAGAAGCATAGCAGAATTTTAAGAAGGATAATAGGAATATTCTATTTTGCAATAAAAACAAAAAATACACCAGCAACTGTAAGCAGTAGTTTCTGTTCTTCCTGAGTCTGTAGTTTAAATAACATCTTACTGGTGTGATGTAGGAAAAAATCTTGCCCATGGCTGTGTTGTTTTTAATTGCCTACTTAAGAATTTTCTTCGTTTGTGTCTGGAGCAGCTGGAGCTGGTTGTGGTAGAGGATAATCCATCAGTCCAAAAACCTACTGAGAGCTCCTTTCTCCTTAGTCCTGCTAAAACATCATGGTAACTGTTTTCACCTTCAAACACAAATGAGACTACATTTTAGCAACAGTCAGAGCTATACTTTGTTTCTTTAAAACCCAGTTTCTGTGAAACTCATGTTTCACAGAGTTGAGACGTAGGTAGCATCCTCTGTCTTCTGGTTAACCCTATATCTTCGTGTACAACTCCCAATAGCAAGAATGATTTTATAGCAGCATAGAAGGCTTAATGATGCTATAAAATTTCTGTTCAGGTTTGGATAGTCACCCTATTTTACAAGGTCTTGAGGATAGATTTAAATGGTAATGTGTTTTTACCCTTTCCTTTGGCGACATACATCTATTTGTTCCCTATGATTAAGAGGTTTTTGTTACCACATTTAAATAATTTGACTCAATTACCTAATCCCTATGTAAGCTCTACAGACACAATGTATCTTTGTGCTTCCATAATAGCCAGAACACACCCAGGGTTTCAAGTCTGCTGTTGCTGGTCCAGCTAGTGGATCCAACATTTAGGCTTATCTGGTGTAGGTTATCATTACATCCAAAGTTTTGGGGGATTGTTCCCTCAGAAGAATTGACCAGGAGGATATGTTGAATTTTCTGTGCCCTTTTTGAAATAACTTTTTAAACGTTCAACTTTCATTAAGTAGTGAATTTTCACTGTAATGTACAGATGCTCAGATGTTTATGTAGGCCTTTTGTATTTTGTGGAAATAGCTTTTTTGCAAGATGAATAACAAGAGTTGAGTCCTAATCTTTGGAGAATCTTCTCATCTTTGTTCCATAAGTGTTTAATACAGCATCATTTACTGCCAGTAATGTCTTTAGAGCTGTACGTGGCAACTAGGATCACACAGCTTGTATTGCATGTTTTTCTCCCAGTAATCGTGTTGTGGAGGAATCTGTTCTTTGTTTCTATTTAATAGGTAGAATTATTGTTCTTTGCACCCACGCCTACTGTTGCCTGGGCCCATTGCTGCTCATCTTTTCTTTCGGCTTTATGAATGGAAGAATTTGCTATACTGCTCTGGCACCAAGCATCACTTTTCCCCTTGCTGGGGTGGGACAAGACAATAAATCATGGGGAGGAAGTCATGCTTGACTGAAGAGTAATGTCATTGCAGAAGTATCTCTTTCTGTTTGCTGTAGGAAATACGCTAGCCTTTTGAGGTTTTTTTTTCATACATCCACTTAGTGTGGAACAAGGAAGAGGAATGAGTGTAAAGTATTTACCAGGTGAGCTCTTGTCTCAGAGCATGAAATCTGTAGCATATTTACTGTCTTGACTGGTAGAATGAGCCAGTGTGGGGTTGTCTTTGGTTTTTTTGATTTGGCTTTTTTTTGCACTTGATGAATAAGTAACAGAATGGAGTAAATTAATTTCATTGCTCTGTTACTGTTTTAAGTTCTCCCTTTGTAAACATTTACTGCTTATATCATGAAGTGTGATTTTTTTTTTTCCCCCAACTTTTCTTCCTGTCTTATATTTTGTTGAGTTATCTTATCTTCCCCACCATACTGTGTGTCAGGATTTGGGATCAGGAGGAGAATGCTGTGGTCAACCCATGGTGACTACTAAACCGTGTTCCCTATAATTGTTCGCATTATGTGTATTCCATAGAGGAAAAGAATTCAGTTACTTCTGATACATAAAAGGTTTATGTTTTTATGTTAACTTCAGAATTAAGTTAAATTTCTAATGTGAAATTTATTCATCTTACTTCTGCCAAGAAGTAAGATACGGAAGTTTCACAGTAAGGGCTGTTAAGCAGTCTTTACATTGTCCAGTAGTGAGAATGTGTACAAAATATAATACATGATCAGGCGTGAAGGTGTTTGTAATTTGAAATTGAGGAGTTTTTAAGAAGGCATTGGATTTTAACAGTCAATGTCTTGTTATGCCTGTGTGGCACAGATAAAGCTATTTGGAGGTGTATATGCTTTCAGTGTGTATTTCTAGATGTAGGATAGAAGATTTTAGTGTAGCTGCAATACATTCTGTGTTATATCTCTTCGTCTATTTCAAAAACACAAAAAAGCTTTCAAATATATGAACAGTTCTTTTTCATTGCTTGGAAGCTTATGTATGTTTTCCAAGTTTACAACTCATGTCTTTTCAGAAGTCTTTTTATGTTTTTGAAATTCCTTCTAACAACCTTTTAAAACATTTGCTTGTAGTTATATGTTCCAAACCTTGAGCTTTTATTATGACTTAGTATTTGGGGTTTTATTTAAATTGTTCTCAGTAATGGACTGAATATAGACATGAAACTGGATATTCCTAGCTATAGTGTTTGGAGTAATTTTTCTTGGGTTTGGGTGGATGTTTCCTTACTTATGTAAGACACTTTTCATAACTACATTAGCTACATTAGGATATTTAACTTCAGATTGCTTTTCTCTGCCTGCTGCATTGGAGTCAGCTTTTAGTTAGATGTGTTGTAGGGAAATGAGGAAGGGAGAGCAGGGAACTAAAACCATGATTTAGATATCTCGTTTAGATACAGATTGTCTGTATAGCAATCAGCTATATCCTCAAACCTGTTCGTATTGTGTATGTACAGGCATGTGTGCTGTTTTCTTCTCCTGCCATGATTCCTTTCCTAAAAACGTTTACAGTTTCATATTGCTTTTGGGTACAATTTTTTTTATTTTCACTCAAAGAATGAAACAGTCTGTATTTTCCTATAGTGTTCCTAATACAGAGATAGGTGGATGATTAACATGACTTTCTTACACCTTTGACTTCTGTAAAGGGATGCTTTGAATTCTGTATTAAGTGTTTAGCCATGAGACAGTGTTGACTGTGTCTGATAACCTGGAAACATGCATTGTTCGTATCCCCAGAAGGTATCACGATGAGGTCAATTATGACCTTAGAGCATTCATATACCAGTGATTTTCTAGAAGTCAGTGAATTCATCTACCATTGTTAAATGCTTTCCTGACGTGGAGCCCCCTGTGGAGGCAGAACAGGAGGTTTGATGTTGGACTCTTGTACCACTCTTCTCTATGCGTGGTAATTGCTCCAGGGAAGTGGAGCAGCCACAGGTAGTAGTTCTCAGGGAGGATGTGACAAAGATGGCATTGCCATTTCCTCATTGAAAAGTGTTCTGCAAAGCTAATTTTGCTACATTTGAATTTGATCATTTCTAAATATGTTAAAGATGTAAAACTAGGTTTTACATCTCTTAGACAAAAGGCAATAAAGCTGTGTGTAAAAATACATTAGATTTACCTTTCCTGGAAAAGACTATGAATTTATCAGACTATACTTATAAGTTCTTTTAATGTGTGTAGTGCACTGAGCCATTTACATGAGCAAGCACATGCCTAGAAGACTTCTGATAACTCTACTATTACAGACTAAATTCAGTTGTTTCTTGTTGCTAGGAAGCCAAGTTAATTTTAGAATTGCTTAAAAGGAGTAGGTAGGGGCTCTTAAAGACAACTCTGTAAAACTGTGTCTAACCAAAACTTTTAATGATGGTTTTCAAAAGTGTGAATTATCAATTAAATTTAATTTAATTAAGCCACTTAATCAGTTTTTTTCTTTTGTCTTTTTTTTTTTTTTAATTGGATCTTTTTTAGCAACACTGGATCTGATACTGTGTTTTGACTCTTGAAAGAAGAATGGGGGATTTAGTTGCTTTAAAGGCTTGAATGTGGTAGTAGAGTTTTTTATTTTGCTTTATTCAAATAAATATGCTTCCAGAGCAGCTTCATTTTTATTTAGTGGCAGTTCTTGGTTCCATCAGGTTTAAGCTGCTTTTGGGTTTCCCAGGCTTGCAAAGGGGACAGTCTGCTGCATTTTCTGCCACTGATGTAACATCAGCATCGTGTGAAACTAATTGGCTAATCCCAAAAACAAGTACCAAAGTAACAAAGTACCTTGGAGATAACAAAAAGTCTTTTACTTTGTTTTCATTCTTAAGAGTGTGTGGTAATGTTGTTGATTTAGTAGAATGTTACTTACTTTCAAGTTATCAGAAATCTCGTTGAAGCTTTGCCAAGTTTTCTAAAGTTAATGTTCTCTTAGCTCTTATCACAGTCTTAAAGATCTGTGTAATCCCAGGTATCAGAAGTGTGTTTTTAGTCTTTTCTGTTCATTACAGAATTGTGTATTTAAGAGTTGCCTTCAGTGGATGAGCACACTGAATGTGTGGGTGGGGGGGAGGTGGACAGTGGGCTTTGTTTAAAACTTTCTCTTTAGGAGCAAGATGTGTTGCATACTTAAGCCCTTGCAGAGTTTGGCTCTAGAAATTTTGTTGCACAGGGCTGCATATTATGTAGTCACTAAAATGTATTACTTTTATTCTGTGGCTAAACTACATGCAGAGTTTGAGGAGTATTTCCAACTGATCTAGTTTGCACAACTGATCTGTAGAAGCGTTTCATCTATAGAGATGCAGGAATGCATAGTGATGTGCTAATGAGCATCTCTGGCTCTAGGAAGAGGGCAGGGGAAGTAAATTCAGCTTGAAAAGCTAATGAACGCTTAGGTTTTTGAATACTCAAAATTTCTAATCCCACTTTGGGTTATGTTTTCTTGTACTTCTGTATTTTCATGATTTGAACTTCAACGTAAATTTTGGCGTTTTAGTACAATAGGAATTCAGATGGTGATGAATAATGTCAATATTTTAATCACAACCAGATGATTTTTAACTTATGATAAGCTTTCATTAAGTACGGAAGAATTAAAATACTACTTAAAGTTTTCTTGTTGGTTTGAAGTTTTAGAACTGTTAAAATAAACTACAAGCTTAAAACTTGCATGAGAATAAAGTCTTCTCACTTTTAACCTGGAACAACAGTTGGCAGCTCTGTAATGAATTAAGTAATAGTACATGTTCTTACTAAATATAAGTTTGTAAAGTAAAGGGGGAAAAAGCTCCAACAAATAACAAATCCCCTGTTTGACAGGATGGGTCATGAAAAGCAAAGAGTACCACTTGAAAATATCTGTAGAAGGTGCTGGTAAAAATTTTCTGTGTGATGCAAGAAGCTATTTTTTGTAGGCAGGTACGGTCAGCTTCAGAGAAAGTAGAGAAAATCATGAAAAGGAGTTCTCCACCATTTATTCGAAGAACAAACAATATGTAAAAGGAGGGAAGGGAGGGAGAAGACTGGCCAAGTCATGTCAATCTTTTGCAGATGATATTCACCACACTGTTTTAATCCACCACAATCTTAAATCCTGTTACTAAACAAATTTCAACAACGACTAAATCCAAATGCTGTTTGAAAGACTGTCTAGGTTTAATCCCAGACAGCAGCTGAGTGCCACAGAGCTCTTTGCTCACACACCTCCACGCCTGGTGGGATGGGGAGGAGAATCAGGAAAAAAAAACAAGTTAAAACCTGGAGGTTGAAAAAAAACCCAGTTTAATGATTGAATACTGCTACTACAACTAGTAGTGGTAGAAACAGTGACATAATTGTAATGAAAAGGGAGACAGCAGTAGGAGAGAGAGAAATAAAATCCCAAAAAAGGCAAATGATGCACAGAACAAGGTCTCACCATCTGCTTACCAATGTCCAGCCTGTCCCCATGCAGCAAGTTGGGCCCTCCCAGCTGACTTGCCCTTGTTTATATACTGGGCATGACATTCTAGGTATGGAGTGACAGGACCGTAAAATGATTCGGATTGTAAAGGACCCAAAAAATCATCCACTTCACCACCTCATCACCCCTGCTATGGGCCTGCCACTAGACCTAGTTGCTCAGAACCCTATCCAGTCTGACACTGAAAGCTTCCAGGGATGGAGCATCCACAAGTTCTCTTGATAACCTGTTCCAGTGCCTCACCACCCTCACAACAAACATTTTTTTTCCAAATATCCAGTCTAAACCTACTCTCCGTGAGTCTAAGGCTGTTACCCTAGTCCTATCACTACATGCCCTTGTAAAAATAAAGAATATCCCTTTGATTAGTTCAAGTCAACTCTCCTGGTTATGCTTCCTCCCAGGCTCTTGTGCACTTGCTCACTGGCAGAGCGTGGGACACTAAAATGTCCTTGATTTGGGGTAAGCACTAACTAGCAACAACCAAAGCATAAGTGTGTTTTCAACATTATTCTCTTACTAAATCAAAAACACAGCAGTATACTGACTGCTAGGAAGAAAGAGAACTCTATCCCAGCCAATGCCGTACAAGGACATACTTGAGCTGAATCTAAGTTTGCTTACACATCATAAATGTAGTGAAATTTATACTGAACACAGAGGGCCTGGATCTGCAAAAATATGTGAAGAAGTATTCTGAGAGTTACTTTGAGAAGCAGTTTTAGAAGTTTACAGAAGCTGCCTGCAAAATTGTTCTAGAGGTCTCCAAGGAACTGCTGACTAAATGCACAAAAATACGTCAAATTATATTCAGTTTTACAGAACTATTAGAAAAATATAAGATACTAAACTATTCCTGCAACTTGTTTACAAGTTATGAACTCATGGGACAGGTGGAAATGTTACCACCTGTAACCACCTGGAATTGAATGGAAACCTTCACTTATGCCACATCAGTAAAAGCAAAATTTGTTAGAGGACAGCGAATATGATCATGTTATACATTGATGTCTTGTTCTCATTTGAATAAAGTTTGTATCTCTGATTGCTTAGTTATTCTTAAATATGAGAACTGGAGGGAGTTCTTATGAGCTATGGAAGGGACCAGCAGGTCCTGGAAAACCTTGCAGGAATTTTGAAAATGGGTAGATTATTATTGTTCCGTTTTGGGGTTTTTTTTACACTTCAGAAGGGTTATTGCTGTGTGAATGTATTACAAAATTTTTACTTTATGAAATATGAATGAAAACTTTTTTCCTACTCTTCTTATAAAATTTTACTGAAATTGGAGAAAGGTTTTGAGTGTTGGGGGTTTTTTTTGTTTATTTGTTTGTTTTGTTGTTGTTAATCTTCTGAGGTATTTTTGCTTTTTTTGGAGGTTCCTTAGTCTCCTTACTACTTACAATACTTGCAGTAAGCTCACCACTTCTATATGAAGTATGCTAGTGGATCAGATGGGTGGTTCATCTAGCCCAGCAGCTAGAGGCTATTTAGGGGAAGCACATCAGCCTCGTCTCTGTCCAAAGTCTTTGTCTTCCCTCACTCTCCAGAACTGCATCTAGGATGTTAGAAGTACAACTTTGCCCAGTCCTAGCCATTTATAGACCACGTCTGTGAATTCTTTGTGACCAAACTTACATTGTCTGCCTCTTGCAGACACAAGACTGAGAAGTTCCTTGCTTTCTGCATGCAGAAGTACATTGCCACTTTCATCTGTCTGCAACCTGTGCCTTAAGAGACTACTCCCAACTGTAGTCTTGCAGAATTTGGTCAATAATAGTTTTCACTCATTTTGTCCTTTATGGATGAAAAGTGCAACCAAGTCCACCCTCAGTCTTCCCCTTAAAAGTCTTTACCTCCTTAATATCCTCATTCTCTTTGTCTTCTTAGTTGTCCTTCTCTTAACCTCCTCTAATTCCACACCATTTTTTGAGGTGTGAAGACTTGTGCCACAGTACTTGAGATGTGAGTGTACCAGATTTTAATTTATAGTTTGAAAAGGATATTTGCTTTTAAGCTTCAACAGCTTTTTTTGTCATTGCAGGTGCATGTTTAGGCAATGTTGTTTTTAGAGAGCTATGTTAACTTAAGGATCTCTTGAGCTGTAAGTTTAAGTTCCAGATTCAGCACTGTAAAGCCGTAATTAAGATTCGTTTTCTCTGGATGCATTATCTTTCCTTTGTTTTAATATTGAAGTTCATCTGCCACTTTTTCCTGTGCTCCCTTATTTTTGGGAGGCTCTTTTGGTGTCATGATGTCTACCCAAAAGAAGATGAAAATTCAGTGTAATACAGAGTGTTACTAAACACTAGGCTCAAGATGTTCTGCAAGTTTGTAGCTAATGTTTTGAAAGGCCTGTATAATAAGAGAAAACATGCTTCTCTTTCCTGATGCCCTACTTCATTAGTACTTGTTTGTGTGCAGTCTTCTCTTACAGAGGATTAAAATATTTCACAGTTTGTACTGTATTGACTGGGAATTTATCTTGCACCTCATTTTAGTCTAGTGTCCAGGTACCATGATTATTATCAGTGCACATGTGCTAGTTCACTTCCAGGCTCCCTTCTGGAGTGAACCAGGTGACCTGCCTCCTATAGAAAACCTAAACTCCTGTGACTGGTTCTTGAGGAGAGGCCTGAATTGCATCATTTTGTCTGTCACTGCTTGGACAGTCTTTATTTTAGTAAGCATCATACTTTCATATTCTTGTGCATGTACGTGGATATGCAGCACATGCACCTATGCATGCTCTTAAAAGCATCATAGTGGGAGATTGCAATACAATTTTCTCATATTTGTTTAGGTCAAGGTGAACTAAGAGGACTTGGTGCTCTAGATGTGCCGTTTGGGACCACAGGGGTGCATCTGTAGCAAGGATTTCAGTTTATATAGAAAATGGACTTTGTACACATATCTTCTGATCATCACTTACTTCCCTTTGCTGTGCTTTAGTTCATTGTTAAAGTAGCCATGGAGCACACCAAATTCCTTTTGGATGAAATGCAGCTGGAGGGTGCGTTCAAGATAGGTGCATGATGCACTTGGCAAAGGGTGTTCAAACTGTGGTGCTAGACCCCCCAGTGCCCTGCAAAACATATGGCATGAACGCCTGATCCCCAGCACCACCTGCTTTGCTCTGCAGACCTCTCTGCGCCTGGTGCAGCAGTGTGCTACTTGCTACCAAAGGCACAGCTGCTGAGTGACCTGGGCTGAGCACTGAAGTGCTGTACATCCGAGCAATGCACCGTGAAAGATGCTGTTCCAGGGCAGTTGTGAACATGAACCAACCCCATACCAGTTGTCTTAGGGTTTCTGTCCATAGTGAGGTCTGAAAAAAAGGCACAGAAGGGATTTCTAGGACATATTCTGTTATATCCTAGTACTGCCTGATGCTTGAGAATGAAGATGTTGGTCATGGGTTATGCCATGGCTCATGACACAATCTACCTTGACAGCAAATGCTAGATCCTTGTAGGAGTTCCTTCCCCTCTCCATCTCAAAGAGAAAGACTGTTGTGGTACCCCAACAACAAAACCAGCACAAGTGAATAAAAAGATTTTAGGCCATGAAGCAATTTGCCATCACATTGATATCAATTTCAGAGGAGATTACAGCTCATCATTCTTGATCTTGCACTACAGTAAGTGGAAAAATTACAAATCTAATTGAATCATTCTAGGAATGTACAGTGCCTTGACTAAAAGTAGTAGCAAACAGTGGAGGACAGATGCTGAAGTACATCTAGTCTCTGTGTCCCAAACCAGTGTGATAGAGAGGAAGCAGGTTAACATGATGTTGAATCCTGGAGCTGAGTGTGGGGTGACCCGATGCTGGCTGTGGCAGGGCATCAGGATGGGAGAGGCTTTGTGCAGTATTACCAGTATTGACCGTTTTGTGAAGGTAAGCCATAAGTTTCTCTGAATTTAATAAATTGTTTTGTAGAGTATGAAAAATAGTTCAGATGAAGTTTTACACAAGAAAGGTAATGTGCTCAAGACAGGTGATGGTAGTGTACCTGGTAATTTTTGACTAACAACGTACCTTCTGGGATCAGTTTTGGGACTGGCTGTCTAGTTTTTCCCGTCCATTAAAGTTACTAACTCCCGGTCATAACACAGAAAGTAACACTGCTTTTGGGAGACTTCATTACATCATTAGAGTGTGATTATCATCTATCTGGAGATATATGTCATGCCGGAACATTAAGAGGTGTGGAGCGAAGCAACTGGGGTAAACGTGGCACAAAGTGAATGTGCTTTTGCGATAGATTAGGAAATCATTAACTGTAAATGACAGACATGAAACCTTCATATTCCAGCTAGTCACAGTGTGGAGAGGGTGAAATGCCAAGAGGAAAAGTGAGTGCTATTTCAGAATTACTGTTATTTGGTAATGAGTACTCCTGTGGAAAGTGATCTGGAGCTTCTCTGGGATATTTTACCTCCTGGTTGATGGTGTTGGAAAAGCAGATACTTTTAACAGACTGAAACAGGTATAGATAGTTCTTGTACAGGTGTGTTTGTACAAGCCATAAAAGAGAGCGTAGAGTACTAAATGACTGTGAACACATGCAATCTTTTAAGAAGGTTATATATATTGACAGCAAGGTGCTAGTGCAGCTTTTTGGGTGGATAGCAGAGGCAGACCACTTAATAACATAAAATGTTTTTCATTTCAGGAATGTTTTCAGTTTATTGAAAATGTTCTAGGGGACTTACAACAGCATGTATTAGATGTGACTAGAAAGTGCTGCCTTCTAAATACCTTTATCTGTGGGTAAGTTAGTAAGTTGAAAGCTCATCTACTCTTAAAAATGGTAGGATGTCTGGCATGGTACAGCTGAGGTAATTTGCTGGTAAATATCAAGGTATCAGTGCATCTGTTGGCATCATAATGGGACACTTCGTTATGAATTCAGCTGCTTTAGTAACATGTCTCTTGCACTCTAACACTGACACCTCCAGGGGCAATACGTAGCATAAACTTCCCAAGGCTACCGTGGTGAGATGCTATTGAAAACCTTTTGTGAAGCCAGTGGTATGACTGCCATTGATTACAATGGCAGTTTAAGCTTCTGAAAGCAAATAAAGACAAGATGTTTTAAGCAGAACTTACTAATGTAAAATAATGCCCTTTGAAATCTACTTAAAAGGATATTAACACCCCACCCCCAAAAGAGACTGGACCTGCCTTGAAGGGAAGTAAAAAGCGAAGTATTCCTCTGACTGGGGAAACCGCAGAAAACTTGTTGTGAATGTAAAGGGAAATTTTAGGGATCAACTTGCAAAATGAAACATCAGCAGAAAAACCCACCAAATCACAACATGACAAGACTGGAGATTGACAATTATTAGAGAAGCAAAAACCATGACAGCAATGTGGGGATGCAGCTCTTAGTAACTTCTTTAGAGAAGGTGCCTAAGTATGGACAGCTAACAAGTTCAGCTAGGCTGAGCACAGTGAGCTGTAATTTAGTGGTTCAGAGTGGAGGGGCTTTTTGGTGTTGGATGAATGGGGAACCAAAAAGTCACTTACATCCTGTTTTCTGTATGAGGGACAATAAATGTACTATTTGTATTTTGAAGCTAAATATTATAGACAGCTCAGTGACATATCTGTGTGTTGTTTATTTCTCCCCTCCTCATTTCTTGGTGGACTGTCAGTAATATCTGTGAACTCTATTTTTCTAAAGCGCTATGTTTGATTGGTACTTGCGCAGAAATTACCTACATATCTAGCTTGGAATATTTTTGAGTTTGGTAGTTTTTTATGTGGGAGCAACAGTAGATTAAGTTGGATTTTAATTCAAAGCTGAAACATACAGGCAGAAATGGGAAACTTGATTTGGGTAATACTGCTTTTTATTCTCAAAATCCCTGTCTGTTACATTGTAGGTGTTTACAGAGATGATAAGATGTGGTTGTAACATATGTCTCATATGAAGGACTTGGGTATTGCTGTGCTAATTTAGATAATGCAGCAAAATGAGTTGGTAGCAGCTAGGGATTATTCACAAAAATAAATAATAAAATATATATTTAATTAAATTATATGTTATTTTCAAGTATTTAAGTATTTAAGAACTTGCTTTAGAAATATTGTAGGGACTGTGCATGTTTAATGTCCATTTGACAGTGTGATAACACNAAGTTTTAATTGGTGAATTTATGCTGATATGCAAATGGACCAAACCTATATCTGTGTCAAGAACTCGTGACCTGTCGTCCATCTTGGGTCCATTCTATGAAAGCAGCCTCTGGCTCCCCAGGGTGTACCTTGAAGGCCCTTCAAATAAATACCTACCCTTATTCCCTTACTCTTGTCTAGTCTCTGTTTTTAGGTGGTTGGAAGAAGGCATCACTAACATCAGTCAGCAGTTACTGCTGTTTTTTCCTTGGAGGATGAACAGCGCGATTGTCTGTGTAGCGCGAGGAGGACCATGACAAAAGATGATTTGTCTGAATAGGGACATACATCCCCATAGTTGACACTGATGGGGACACCAAGCCAGGAGGTCTCTTTTTCTTTGGGATTTTTTCCTTAAAGTTTGCCACAGGCATTACTT
>VYXC01009321.1:209466-256730 GCA_013397175.1 Platysteira castanea
GCCTCCCTGAGCTCTGTGAGAGCAGGAAAGCCTCAGAGTTGCCAGGACTGGAACCTGTAGCACAGAAAGTAATTTTCTGGACTACAGTAATTCTATCTGGTAAGTGCCGTGTCTGGATTTACTGCCTCCTGCTTCTCCTAAACATATTTCTTTTAATATATGTAACTTAGAGTCTGTATTACTTAAGAGACAGTGAAGAAAATAGTATTTTTCACAATTTTAATTTTTGACTATCAGTTGATGGAGGGTGAAGGTCAGTCGTGTCCAGGTGTCTCTAGATGAGGTAACATTCACATTATTCACTCATGAAGATGAATAGGAAAATCATACACAAATGTATATTATAGTCTTCTAAGGCATGAGTAGCTTCTGTTGCAGTGGTCATCCTCAGCAAGACTGTAGTAGGTGTGAAATTGTAGTATATTTTTACATGCACCTAAGAACATGTTCTGTTGATGCACTTAAAAAGCCAAGTGCTTGGCTGATGGTCCACTACCAGAGCTAATATAACACATTTGTGCTTCTGAAGATGCGGGAAGTATAAGGGATATAACGTAAGCAAGCCATGAGCCAAGGTTAGGTCTGTTAACTTTGCCATAGCCTGATCCTGCTCAAAATAGTTGCCTGGCTTTGGGCTGACAAGGCTTAAGCTGTATGATGGTCATAATATAGCACTGCTGGGTAGAGTTCTCCTGTTCTGGGGGTGGAATGAGAGGATCATAGTGGAAATTATGAACCTCTCTTCTCCATAGCCCAATTCAGAGCCTGAGTGTAAATTTTTAATTATTACAACTCAAAACTATTTCTAAGATTTCATAAAGCTTTTGCATGAGCTGTGTGAGTACAACATCTTTTGTGGCAGGCACACTTCAGTTCTGTGGAAGGGTGGGGAAGAATGTGGTCCAGCTCTATTTCTTGAGTCACTTGGAAGAATGCAGAGGAGTTTGTCACATGTCAGCCACTGCTGTAGTCCAGACTGTAATTTAGACACCAACCCATATTTCACACTGATAACTTATGTTTCTGAAAAGTAGTAGGAAGATGAAAGGGCTGTGGGTTTAGTACTGTGATTGATCACTGCTTCAAAACTGTGGTGGTTTGGAGAAGTTTGGCAGGTAAAAAATGTTCTCTTTGCTTAGATGTAAGGATCTAAATACACTTGGTATTTGCAATGAGTTGTGACTGCTACCTACGCTAGGGGCTAATTAAAATGTTTGATTTAGCCCTGGTTATTTGCTTTCACTGCTCTTCCTGAACCTTTTTGTGCACCGCTGTCTGCCCTAAGAACTTTTGCAATAGAGGATATTTATATCATGTGTCTACAGATCAGATCAGTATGCTTGCTTCCCTCTGTCAAATGTTCATCAGATGACTAGAAAGAAAGGGAATGGTAAGTTGATGTTTTTCACTTGACTAGAGTAAGAATATTGTAGTGTCTTTGTATGTAAGGTAATTGTGAATTGTTGGTGTCACACATTTTTCTGTTGTACTGCTGTATTGGCAGCAGTATTTTTTATGCAGCAGTATTTTCTGGTCAGTAGGAGATTAGCCAGATGTCATGTGCTGTATGACAGAACATACTTACCCAAAAATAGCTTTTTCAGATAACTTCTCCATTAGTTTTTTGAGCCCCATAGAATCATAGAATATGCTGAGTTAGAAGGAACCTGTCAGGATCATCAAGTCCAA
Organism: Platysteira castanea; assembly: GCA_013397175.1. NCBI lineage: Eukaryota > Metazoa > Chordata > Aves > Passeriformes > Platysteira > Platysteira castanea. The sequence goes on from VYXC01009321.1 coordinate 211,156, forward strand.
CTCCTGGCCCTGAACAGGAGAAGAGTCACAGCATATGCCTGAGACTGTTGTCCAAACACGTCTTGAACTCAGACAGGCTTGCTGCTGTGACCGCTTCTGTGGGGAGCCCTACAGAAATGGAACAACTTCTCAGAAAAAAATGGTGCTTGTGATCTGAGTTCTAATCATCTGAGGAGAGGCACTACAAATAAAGGAAATGCCAAGTGAAGAGTAGTTGTATCAGCTCTACTTCTTTTGCTTTCAAGGTGTGCATGAAGATGGTCTTCTTGAATCACTTGTTACTTCTTCAGCTTATAATGCTGGCTCATGTTTATGTGGACATGCTTACATGTCAAATTTTGATACCAGCTCTAGAAAGTGCACCAGAAATTAGGGTCATTGCATTGAAACATTCTCTGCAGATTGGTTCTTACGCTTTAGCATTTGTAGCTTGGTCTTGCTTTATATGCTAGACAAGGTCTATGCCAGCCGAATTGGTTGCTGGCATTCCTGAATTTCCCAGCTGCTCTATTCAGCTGTATACTAGAAAAATATAATGGAATACTGTTTCCAGAGAGCAAGAGGCAATTGTAAAGATGTAAATGTTCTATCTGGCACTTCAGTAACATGTAAACTCTTAGTAACACAAAAAATTTTTAGGAACAAATTGTGTGAGTACATTGCCAGTTTAAACACTGTAGTGAACATTTTCTGTTCAAGTTCTGAGTACTTGGAAGATGGACATAACTTTTATTTTTGTTAGTATGTGGGTTTTTGTGGTTTTTATTCAGCCCTGACTTTCTTGGCCAGGGAAGGGATGAAATCTGGCACAGAGATGGAAGATTTATTGTGATTCTTTTGTTAAGGCATGCTGGCTTACTGTGTTTGTTAGACTGGGGGGTATTTTCTGTTCATTCATCAGCCTGCTTTGATCTCCTTTCACTTGTTATGGCAAAGATAATACCTTTTTAAAATATTACGTGTTCTCTGTCAAAAGTAACAGACCATAGAAACAGGTAGTAGGAATTACATGTTGGTTCTGTGACTAATACAGTGTCACAGGTTTCAGCTGTGAATAGTGGTTTTCTTCAAGATTTTTAAAATTTAAAAATGAACTAAGTATTATTGTATTAATGTATAGAATATGTTTTACCAAGCAGATATTTTTTCATACACTGTTTTTCTCTTGATTCTGAATTGACGGCTGGGCCAAGCCTTAAAACAGATGCGGAAGATTATACCAATATAAGCTTAAATTCCCAGTTCCCAGAGCTTTTGTGTCCTTGTGGCCTGGTCTCAGGACACTCTTTGCAGAAGAGGCAGGAATGGCATTGCTACAGTAAGACAGCAGCTTCTGTTGCTACTTTGCTGAAGGACCAGATAGCTCACTGAATCAGTTCTACAACAGTGTTTTAGCACAAAATTAAGTCCTGAGAGGTTATTCAATGCTGAAATATTAATGGAGAGAGGTATTGAGGGTGGCGAGAATGGTGCTCAGGAAGCACAAATGGAAGGGTTCAGAAAAAGCAAGGGTCAGGGAAACAAAAACAAGAGAATGCCAGAGGACAGAAACCAAGTGAAGCAAAAGGGGAGGCTTTTTACTTACAATGTTAAAAAACTACTTAACCTTCTTTAGTGTGGGAGTGATTGCTCTGCTCTGGGCCAAAAGTGTGGAGGCTGTAAATGCATGTATAATGTGTGTTGTGGTGAGGTGAGTGCTGCAGATGTGAAAGCGATGCTGCTCAGGGCTGCCGGCTGCTCTGCGAGTTCCCTGAGTGCTACGTCTCGCCTGAGCTGCAGCTAGGCTCTTCCTCCACACACCGTGTGACAGTACAGGGATTTACTGTTATCTTCCATGACATTTCCCTGTAGACTCACTTCTTACTGAGTCTTAACTAGATGTGAATGTTTAGGCAACCTTTGTAATAAAAGAAATATTAATGGTATACATTTGTTACTCTCAGTGTTAGCTGAGTTAATTTGGGATATCACTCAAGGTTTTTCTTTGTTTCTGTCCCTCTGCAGGCCCTAGAAAGCTTAGACTGGAAAACCCCTTTTTTTTTTTTCTTTTTTGGAAAACTGTCAAATTGTGACTGAAGAGGCTAAAACAAAAAGTTGGAACGATCAGTGGAGCAGAAAACTAAAGGGGATTTGTGGGGCCAATAGCTTAAGAAAAGAGGAGAAAGTGCAAGGCAGAGAAGGCCCAGACTGAAGCATGTGTGCTGACTGTGCTGTATTGCACCCTGAGTAGATGCCCAGCAGCAGCAGCATGTGCACAGCTGCTCCAGGACGATCACTCATGCTTTGGGAACTGCATGTATTCCTAGAGGGTGGCTTATGGCAGGTGGAGCAAGGGATTGCTTCTCTGTAGTATGGACCCTCATTATAGGAGGGTGTGAGAGGAGAAGTTGCTTTGGACTCGTGTTCTTTAGAAACCTCAGTTCTTGGTACTTAAGGGCAAAGCATGGATGTGAAATCAATGTGACACTTGGATCTTGATCCTTTTGTGTCAGTGCATGGCTATCCTGCTCTTCCAGTTGCTCTTCTGTACTGTGCGTATGAAATAGGACTTATAAAAATTGCAGTGTATTACATAGTTTAGAAGAAAAATCCATATTCCTACTGAAAATTTACTGGTCTTATTTTACTCTATGGGGACTTGCTTCCTTATTGGGTCTTTTCACTGAAGAAGTCAATGCAAAAGCACCTTTACTCAAGCTCAGCAGTCTGTGTAAGTAGCTCTTTATAAAATAATGGTTTGTTTTGTTCCAGGCAGTTTAATTTTAGTTGGACTACCACCTCATTGGTGCCTTTAAAAAATGTGTATCAGAACACAATTTCAAAGACCTTAATTTCTGTTTTGAGATGTGTAATGTTGTATCAGCCTAGAAGAGGGGATGAATGAGCCTTTGTGAAGTGCACTTCAGGGGCCTTTAGCACCTGTAGGCATCTTCTGGTATTGGAGTTTTCTGCTCTCAAGGAGAGAGAGTCTAAGTGGTGTGGCTTTCCTGAGGTGTTCTGTTTACTTACCACTCGATTTTCTGTTCACTGTGCTTTTCACTTGGATGCTGACTGTCCCATTAGAGCCTCCACTGGTGGGTCAGGTCTAAGCCACTTCCCAGTGTGTGGCCTGCAATCACCTTCTATTTATCACCTCAGTTTTTTCAACCACCTTCTTCCTACCTCTCTCTGTATGTCTCAGTGCAGGGATGAAAATAAGTTCTGGAAATTTTTTCCACCAGTTAATAAATGATCACTTGTGTTTGCCTTCTAGGCCGAATTCACCAAGCTATGGTAACCTCCCTAAATGAAGATAATGAAAGTGTAACTGTTGAATGGATTGAAAATGGAGATACTAAAGGGAAAGAGGTAAATATATTTATTTAGAACTTCTAAAAAAAATATGTAATCTACATGAACATTACTTTGGAATTTGCGCTGAAAACAAAAATGAGATATAAACCTCAATTTACTTGATGATTCTTTGGTTACAGACTGTTCTGTACAGGAAGTGTTGAGCAAATTCTATTTTCTGTTGTAAATTTGAATTCCTGAGCTCTGTGTCATAGCTTTTAAGCAGTTCTTTTCATCTATTGATTTTGAACCAGATTACAAAGGCTGACTTCGTTATCCTCTTTTTACAAGTTAAAAACAAGTTAAAAAATCTAATTTTAAAGAGGGAGGATGACACACAGTTCAGACAGGAAACTAGGAGGAGGGCTAAACAAGAAGTCATCTCATGTTTGTATTCTTGAGGAATTTACCTGCCAATTTGTTTGCTTATTCAGTTATTCTTGGCAACAATTTTCCAGCCTTGCTTTCCTTATGAAACTGTGTCTTTTTGTGTAACACTTTCCTACTCCATCTTCCTTTAAATTTTGGACCATGTTAGCCAGTTTCAGTTTGGAGAAGCATGTCAGAAATAATTACACTTTACACTTTACTGGTTTTGTGAAAACACAGGAAAAAGAAAAAAAAAGAAGCCATGAGAATGTCCTGGTGATTCCATCAGCTGAAGACACAAACATAGAATCTATACTGCACTGAGGTCTTTGAAAGGTCCAGCCAAGAGAAGCAAAAGTCTATAGAGACCAAAGCTCTTCAACATTTTTACAAAATCATATTTTTAAGGTCTTGCCCCTCCTTCCTTAAATTTTACAGCAGTTTGGATGACAATAATACTTGAAAGAAAAAAAGAAGCATGATACATTTAACATGGTTTCAGCTATGGTTTGATTTTTTTGGTCATTGCAATTTGTTTCTTTTACACTGTCTGGGAAATTTAAGATAACTGAAATCTTCTTTTTCTGTTACAGAATGTCTTACATATTTTGCAGTAGTTGTCAAATGACCACAATAATACTAACTACTTCTCTTTTAGTTTGATCACCTTACAAAATTATACTATCTATTGGTCATTTTTAATTCATCCCTTTACCGAATGATGTTTTCAAATAGTACAAAGACCAAATACTAGTCTGTTTTTAGTGAAGAGAAAATAATTCAGGTCTTAGAATGAACAAGCTGTGGGGCAAAAACACTAAATGTATTAACTGTTTACTGTCAAACATAACAGGAGATACAGAGGGGATTTATGTTAAGAGTCAATTATGTGTTTTATACTCTTTTACACAGATTGATTTAGAGAGCATATTTTCACTTAACCCGGATCTTGCACCTGATGAAGATATTGAACCTAATCCAGAGACACTACCACCACCTGCTCCATCAGCCAAAGTAAACAAAATTGTGAAGGTTAGTAATATCTATGCGACATGTTCCTGGTAACTGTACAGTAGCTCTATACATGATGTTCTGCTAGAATTTGTAACTTGGCTTTTGTGTGTGTGGTGCTGTTTGATAACTGTGTTCCTTTCTTTTTCGTGTGGTGAATAGAGATTTTTAAAATTTTTGAGAACAGGTTTGGCAGACAGGGAGTTGGGAACTAATATTTTTATAACTAGAGGTCTAAATGAAAAATACAGAAAAGATTTTGGAGTTTTCTGAAACAGTACATACAGTTCAATCAGCCTTCACCCCTTCACTTTTCATGGTGTGATTTGGCAGCAATAAGATCTCTATTGTTCATGTCGTGTTATTTTCATTCACTGGAAAGAAGCAGAGGTAGAGCTGCAGTTTATGTTTTCAATAATATAGTGATCAAATAAGAGAGACTTCTTTCTTTATAGAGTCGACGAACTGTGTTACCTTCTAAGAATGACCCTCCTGCCAGAGATAACAGAGGTAAATGCTATCTCTTTCCATTTCAGTGAAGTAAAAAATATGGTAACATTTTAACCTCCTGCTTATCTAGTATTCCTGAATAGTTTTGCGTTTCTCATTTGGTATGTATGCCTATGACATNGGATCTTGCACCTGATGAAGATATTGAACCTAATCCAGAGACACTACCACCACCTGCTCCATCAGCCAAAGTAAACAAAATTGTGAAGGTTAGTAATATCTATGCGACATGTTCCTGGTAACTGTACAGTAGCTCTATACATGATGTTCTGCTAGAATTTGTAACTTGGCTTTTGTGTGTGTGGTGCTGTTTGATAACTGTGTTCCTTTCTTTTTCGTGTGGTGAATAGAGATTTTTAAAATTTTTGAGAACAGGTTTGGCAGACAGGGAGTTGGGAACTAATATTTTTATAACTAGAGGTCTAAATGAAAAATACAGAAAAGATTTTGGAGTTTTCTGAAACAGTACATACAGTTCAATCAGCCTTCACCCCTTCACTTTTCATGGTGTGATTTGGCAGCAATAAGATCTCTATTGTTCATGTCGTGTTATTTTCATTCACTGGAAAGAAGCAGAGGTAGAGCTGCAGTTTATGTTTTCAATAATATAGTGATCAAATAAGAGAGACTTCTTTCTTTATAGAGTCGACGAACTGTGTTACCTTCTAAGAATGACCCTCCTGCCAGAGATAACAGAGGTAAATGCTATCTCTTTCCATTTCAGTGAAGTAAAAAATATGGTAACATTTTAACCTCCTGCTTATCTAGTATTCCTGAATAGTTTTGCGTTTCTCATTTGGTATGTATGCCTATGACATGTAAAAGACATGGTATATAATTCCTAGAATTATTCCTATGTATACTTAGGAATTCATATTTTACAGATAATATTTATATGCAAGTTTAAGCAATATAACATTGTGAAAGTTGACCTGAATTAACTGAAGGTGCAAAAATTTGAAGGTAATTATGCAACATTAAAACATGCATGGACTTTTCATATAAGTGTCCTCAGCTTATTTGAATGTTTCAGTATACACTAAGTAGTGCACTTTAAATTCCTAAGATTTTAAATTTTTAAACTTTTTTTGTTAACAGCCTGTTGTTTTGTAACAGCCTGTGGGTAAACAGTAATTCAAAAAATACTTAAATCCTACAGGTTTTTTTATCACTGTATAGTTAATAGTGAAAAAACCTGAAAAAAAATGCTAAAATACCACAGGAGAATAGGTGAAAAGTATGTATTGCATGAATACAGATGTAATGCGTCTAGAGCATGTGAAAGAATAGTTATTGCTTATTGTTTTCATTTTCTCTCCTATGTTCAGCTTAACTAACTTGTACTGGTGATGGTGATGATGATGATGACTCTTCTTCCAAACATTAATCTACTAACGTTACTCCTGACTAGATTCCAGTCCATCTGTTTAAACTTGGAAAACAAGTGGGCTTGCATACCTTTACAAGCGATCAGACTCTTCTAATTGGGACCACTTTTGCCCATTTCTCATTTGGCTCTGGGGGTATTAAGCAGATTGAAAATACAAGAGTGGTTTGGCTTTTTTCCCTGGCCTAGTATGGTTTAAATATGAGATGTCTTATTGATGGACTGTCCCCACATCCATACATTTCGTCATTTATAGTAAATTATCTGTTTGGTGTGAAATAACCCTGTAACTTGTATTTTAATAAGTACCATGCCTCTCACCATTCACTGTTGGCCTAAATATTTTTCTTTTTTTGGCCTTATAATTCAGCTTTTCTCAGCACACTGTCTTATTTTGTGTAGTCAGTTTGTGCTATAAGCTAGATCATCTCCTATGATATGTGGAATAATCTGGGCATTTGTCATGCCTGTCCTGTTCAAAAACTGTTTCTGTAGTTGTTTCCATGTTGTACAGTGAGCTGGCCTTCGCTTGGAGTGTCATCTCTGGCTGCTGATCAAAGCTGATACCTTTACTTTTGTACTCTTCTGGCACACTCTGTTAGAAGTGTGTGCAGGAAATGGGCTAGGTGAAGCAGAGTTGGTCAAAGCAACTATTTGAAAAACAGTTTAAAGCATTCAGCTCAATCACAGAGGCTTGCATGCTCACCACTTCCACTGCATTCACTGGAAAAAGACATCACAACATCTCCAGAAACTGGCATTCTTAGCATGTATATAATCAATGCATAAGTTCAGACATATTGATTGTATCTGGATCACTTCCGGTATAGAGGCAAAAAAACTTGTTTCTTCCACTTACAGATTGTGTTGCACTTCACTGGCTTTAATTTCTAGTGCTTTGCTCCTCCAGAGATCATAGGCTCACTGGGGTTGGAGCATTTTGTAGAATCTAGAAAATGTAAATCAGTGGGGCTTCTTTTCTTAATAATTTTTTGGGTAAACAACAATATAAATAAAATTGAAGCACTTTGTGCTTCAGGACTGCATATCTCCAAGTAAACTTTTCATTCTGTACACATAGTAAGTTATAGTGATTCTGCAGTATTTAAAAATACGCATGTGCAGCATTGGTACTTAATAACTATGTTGTGTTAGTGTACAGCACTAGGATAAAAAAGTCTGCATACCAGATGTTTTATTAATAGACTTTTTGTGAGTATGGCTCCTCCTCATCCACAATAAATTGTTGTGTCTGGAAAGGGGCCTCATTTTATCTCATCTCAACAAAGCATTTCAGAAATGGGTGGAAAGGTTACTCCAGAGTTAGTCCAGATAAGCTTTGTGCTTTTCCTTTGCAGTGGTTGGTTCTGCACGTGCACGACCTACTCAGCTTCCCGAGCAGTCTTCCTCCTCTCAACAGAATGGTACTGTTTCAGATATATCTCCAGTTCAAGCTGCAAAAAAGGAATTTGGACCCCCTTGTATGTAAACCGTGTATCAAGGACTTGTTCATTCTGGACATTACATGTACATTCTCTTGGATTATGTTGTTATCCATAAATGATGAATGGTCTACATGCTCAGTTGTCTGTAAGCTTCCTTGAGGAGCGTTTTCAGAAAGCTGTGGTTAAACAAATGTTCATTTTCATCATAATTGTACTAGTATTAGGAATCTGTTTTTGCTTTATTTTCTTTTAACCATGGTGGTGTTATCTTGTTTTTTAATTTTTTTTTTTATTTTGTCTGGGCTTACTTTTTTTTTCAAACCAAGAGATCACATGTATCTGTCCAAATATTTTTTCAAGGTCATATATTTTTGTTTGCCTAGTTATTGTCCCATTCTCATGACATTTTTCGAATAAATTTTATGCATTTTAGAAATTTAGGTGCTGTAATGATTCTATACTAATACAGATTTGCTTGAAAATATAGTTGATAGTTGATACATTCTAATTATTGATACATTAATTAAATTGAAGTTTACATTGTAAATACAGAAAATATTTTAAAATTTCATCTTTTTCTTTAAGCACGTAGAAAATCTAACTGTGTAAAAGAGGTTGAAAAATTGCAAGAGAAGCGTGAAAAAAGAAGGTTACAGCAGCAGGAACTTAGAGAAAAAAGAGCTCAGGTTAGTATTTTTAGCTCAACTGGAAATCACATGTCAGCAAGAGGAGTTTGCAAAATCATTGTGCTTTTTCAGTGTTTATGAACTGTGATAATCCTGAAATTAAATATTTTCATTCTTTATACAGGTTTGACAAATATTTTGGTATTTGGTAGCATTGGTCTCATAACTGCTACTTTAGATGGTTTTCCCCCTCATTTTCTTCCCACAGAAATCATTGCTTTCAATTGCTGTCTTGCTGCACGTTCTTCAGAGAACAACTACTGATGATAGCTATTTCTTAGGGAAAATATATTTTTGACAATAACCAACCTTTTGACTTTTAGAGAGGTCTGTTATTCTATAGGAAGTAATACAACATTATGATAAATTGTTCTTTATGATCTTTGATGCTTTATAGACCTATTTGAGGATCAAGTTTTAACAGTGACTTTTAATGTTTCTTTCTTTAAACTAGTCAGTACATTTACAGTTTCATCATGCAAGCAGCTTGGCAGCCAGTTGTAAAAACTTGTGTGAAAGAAATGAAGTTGCTAATCCTTTGAGGAAAATCTCTTAATATTAAATGACTTTCTGTCACAATGGTGTAAAAGCTTTAGCAAAACTAGGAATGTAATCTTGTTGGCAGCCCTGTGCATATGTGTCGGTCTCTAAAAAGATAGTACCAATCTGCTGCTGACATGAGAATTACCACCATCAAGGAAATCATTCATACAATTTACTTTTCATGATGTAATGATGTTTCCAAGTTGATCTAAAATCACCTATGTTAAATTTGTGTTTTATAATTTACATGTGTTTACCCAAAACATTAATATGTCTTTGTGTGTTAGGAATGACCATTTTTGGCTTTATACATTAAAATACTTTGAAGTGGTGTTAGTTGCAAAATTTTCTTTTTATTGCTCCTGTGAACACTGCTTTTGCATCTAAGTCTTAAACTTCTGTATGAGGAGGTTGTTGTGAAATGCAGCAATAATTCACCAAGCACTGACTTCTAGTATGCAAGACCTTTAAACAGGACTTGAGGAATATTAAATAAATGCTTTTTCCATGATAAGCAATACTCTTTCCTAAATGTTAGAAAGAAACATTTTGTGAAGACTTTGTGTCAGCAGTTTTTAGTTCACTGTAGTCAGAGTCAATGACATTAAGGTACAGTCAGCTTCTGATTACCGGGACAGTTTTTTCTGAGGTGAGGATTGGCTGTGTCACAAGTACAAAGAACGACCTGGCTCCCTTTCAGCTTAGTAACCCAATCCAGTGCTTTCTGAGAGTGCCTATTCTGTGTCCACAGTCAGCTGTGATTCAAAAGTTTTGTATCATGTGGGGGTAGCCATGCAAAACTTAGTAGTGTCTGAGCACCAGAGCTGGCTGTGTTTGGCATCAGCAGCATGTCCTGAAGTGTTGTAAAACATGTATTTGCAGGGAGAAGTGGCAGGAAGTTGATAAATCAGTTCTGCGGAGAACAGGGTAGGCTCAGGCTCAGCTTAGTGGTGCTTCATGCATGGCCTCTTACATGTCAATTCACTGATGGCTCCAGGTTTAAGGATGGGTTGTCTTCTGAGCCTGTGTTGTGGGGTCAGCTGTCCTGGCTGTGTTGGCCGCCTTGCTGGTGGGGTGGGGTGAGGACCAAGAAAGGACTTTGCTGTGTAAGTGCTGCTCAGGAGTAGCTAAAATATCCATGTATTGTCAACCCTGTTTCCAGCACAAATCCAAAACAGTGTTGCAAACCACATTCTTCTATGGAGAAAATTAATTCTGTCTCAGCCAAAACCCTCACAGCCTGGATGTAACCTATTGAGTATCCTTGGGATTGCTTCTGCTTTGCTGGAGGTCTGGGACCCTTGGAAGAATTTGCAATGCATCCAGATATCTGTACAAATTAACACAGGACCAATGGTTAAGACCAAGCTACTTTAACTGACTTATATCCAGCAAGAATGTATTTAGAGCAGCTGGGGTTCCTGCACTGTCGTCTGTGACATGTGTTGTACCTATGTAGTGGAGTATCTGTGCATCTGTCAGAGAGCCGTATCTGAGATTAAGAAGTGTTGACTATATGTTTCTTTAGTATGAAGGTTCTGGCAAAGGCAGCAGTAATTTCTCTTTCTTGAGTAGACTATTAATGAGTCCTCGATTAACGAATGTATTCTATTACATGCCAACCAAAAACATGACATAGGAAGCATATAGTTGTTTCCTTTATGGTCAGTAAATTAGCTACATCAGAGTGGAAAAAAGGCATTAACCTTATATTAAACTTGCAAGAGACATTTCTGGTGTTTTGCAGAAAAAATAAGATTTCAGTTAGTGTGTATTTTTCTTACAGATAATTAATTTAGGCTTTTTCTGGAAACAAAAAGTATAATAGAAATTCTGTTGCTTTTTCCTAGGATGTTGATGCTACAAACCCAAATTATGAAATTATGTGTATGATAAGAGATTTCAGGGGAAGTTTGGATTATAGACCACTGACAACTGCAGATCCTGTAAGTATGCCAGCAACATGGAAATGTGTTACCCTTCTGGGGTTTTGCTGTGTGTTTTCATCTTTTTTCAATATATACTTCTGTCTATTAATGTGAAAAGTAGGTATTTTAATATACATTAGTATTCACTATAACATGGGTTTATTTTTCCAGTAATCTGTTGATATTGAAATGAGTAGGTTTTGGAAGTCCTAGTTTACTAAACTGTTGTTATTTAAATATCTTTTTGCTATCAAATAATGCCAATATGTACTAAGTAGTCACTCAGCCTTTGTATGGTAAATCTTCCTGGGATGCTAGGGTATATGAACACAAAACCATGAAACTTATTTGAAAAACCCTTTTCAGCATAATGATTAATATTTGACCTTTCAAGGTGATGTGGTCTTCTGGTTTGCAGATAAGTCAGAGGAGCAGAATCCTTAGAGGACAGAGACTGTCAGATTCTATGGAAATCAGAGAATGTGACAATTTCTGTCAATGGCGTATCTACCCTGTTAAAGCTGTGTTTGCTTGCAGTAGTCCTATCCTACCTGTTGCTCTGTGGGATTTGATCACTGTCTGCAGAGTTTTGTTAATGTCTGGTTCTCTCTTTGCTTTCTTGGCTACTGTGCAGACATAAGGGGCTTTTACGTGCTCACATGACTCACTGTCTTGGAAATTTCTCTTTGTTTAAATGACTGGTTATTTAACTTAGAAAGAGAAGTCAAATAAAAGTTACACATTTTGTAACTGGAATTGGAGTATAGTGCACTAAAAGACTTTCCTTTGCAGATTGATGAGCACAGGATTTGTGTTTGTGTACGAAAACGACCACTCAATAAAAAAGGTATGATCACTGAAGATTTTGTTCATTTGTTTATCTGAAAAGCTGCTTCTGATAGTAACATTATTTGTGTTAAACAACTCTAGAAGTACTGATCAAAGGTGAAACTCTATATATAAAGACAATATTGTGATGGACCTAGAAAATTCACAGACTTGTCATATCCTGGGTAGCAATGGGGAGAAAAGTAGTTTAACTGCCACAATTTTATGTATTAGGAGCTGAGGCACAGGGAGAGTATGGTTTTTTCCCCAAGGTTGTCTAGGATGTATTTAGTTGATCTGGAAATGAATTCTACTGTCATTTCTTCAGTATTCTTACATCGTGTTAGGATCACTGTTACTTTAAAGTATCCTTCAAGTGATCTGAGCAGAGAATTACACAGTGAAAACTTTCATACATGTTTTTGTACATATATTTTTACACTTTGGTCTTGAATCAGACATCAAGGAAGTGTCTTATGACATGGTAGGTGCCCAGACATGTTCAAGACATCCTCACAGGGCTAGTTGATTACAGACAAATAGAACACTTGTACACTCTGGAGTTGCTGCTCAGGGATGGCAAAATTACCCTAGAGCAGATCAAATGCTGCTAAAAAACTGTTAAGTACTAAAAGAACTCCTGAATAACTTTTTTTTAATGTGATGAGTGTTGGAACTATTTTTCTTCATGCCTGCTCATCAGACTGGAGTCTATATTCAAAAAAACTAAAACCAAACAACAAAAAAACTGTTCAGCTTTCAACTCCAGTTAAGTCCCAATCTTTCTAGGAAGTTCATTACTTTCAGTGGGAATTTAAGAACACAAATGGCTACTGGATTGCAGCCTGTCTGAATCCAGTGTTGCAAGATGTTTCTTTCCTTCTCTTTCTCTTATTTTCTGTTCAGCTGAAGGACTCAAAAGAGCATCACTCTGATGCTAAAGGAACTTGGGGATGTCATTTATTGTTTTTGTACTGCCAGAACTGCACATTTAGGATTATCTGAAGCATATTCAGAAGAAAACGGGAGAAATGTTTTCCCTTTTCCCATACATATGTTATACCAGTTTATAGTTAGATTCTGTCTTATTTTTCCCCTTCACATTGCTGCTTCTATTTTTTTTCTCATTTTTACTTTTACTGTTGGGAAAACTGTCACTTCCTACCTGTGGTAAAGGTGGACAAAGTGAAACTGCAGTAAACGAAAACAAGTTGTTATGGGACTTGAGTTGGGATTCAGAAGTAGGATTGGATTTTGTGAAAGTGGCATATCTTAAGTATTAATGGTTGGGAGCTATTAAAAAGTAGATCAGAGGTGTTTGTAGAAAGATGAATGTCTAAGTAAAAATGAGGTTGATACTAAAGCTGTTTTGCATTTTTAAGAATAAACTGCAGCAAAAATAGATGTTAACCAAATAATCTAGGGGGTGATAATCTAGTACCCACATGGTACAATCTCAGTTCATAAGAAACAGTATTTCTCATAAAATCATAGAAAAGTATAAAAGAATTAAAGATACTAGACTGTCACCCTATGAATGGAAAAAATAAAATTAATTTGTTTTATCATCTCACAAATGCAGAATTATCACCAAAAACTTTAGGTGTTCTCAGCACCAATTGTTCTGTGGATTGACTTTGCAGGAAGTAGGTGTTCAGAGTGACACTTCAAGATTTTAGTCCAGTGACATATATTTATAATTGTGAAATGTATGGTGGGTTTCAGAGACACTATTCCTAATTTTCGTCAGCAAGGAATGCAGGTTCTCATACCAAATAGCTGGGAGGAAGTAAGTCTTATTCCAAAAATTTTTTTAGGAAAATTCCTCTTCTGACTGGTTAAACTAAAAAGTGTTCGCTGCAAAGAATTGTCCATCATACATTTCTTTTTGTCACTGTTCCTTTTTGTCTGTGATTACTGCAGAATAATTGCGTTTTATTTTATTGCAGTGCAGTTGAAAAATTGATTATACTGTGACTGGAATGTGTGTTTCCATTGGTGTGTAATGTAATGCAGTGGTAACCATTGTGCTGTTTGCTCAGGGTGTTAAATCACGAAAAGGTTTCTATCTGGTTGTATAAAGTCACATCAAATTTTTGGCCTTAAGAAATTTTACGTAGAAATGCAAGTAGGACACATTAGTGAATCCCGACTGTACACACAAAGGGTCTTTATTTTTGTGCATATTATGGATCACTGGGTTCTGTGTTTTGCTGACTCATATACCATACAACAATTAGCAGTAAATTTTAGTGCTGTATAGTAATTATAATCTGGGATCACCCTGTTGAAGTCACAGTAATAGGAAGGATCATTATAATTTTCAGCTTTTTCTGCTTACAAGGTAATCTTTAGAAAGGATTTTACTTTAGAGGAATTATATATTAAAGATTTGTACTGTAGATTCTAGGAGGAACACACAAATGAAGATGTCTGTGAGGAAAGAAAGCAAAATTTAAAGCAAAAATAAAGATAAAACTTTTAAATAAAATGTATTATCATAAGGATGTTAATTTCTTCGTGTTTTCAACTTTGACAGTCGAAGCAGTATAGTAGTAGCATCTAGTTTCTCCACTAGAGAAGGTATTTTTAAAAATTGAAAGGATACGGTGGTAAGCTGTAAGAAGACTTTTTAATCACTGAGGGGTAAGACCTCAAATCCATGAAGTGTTATAAAAGACATAACACGTTACAATGATAGTGCTGTAATTCATGATCACAGTCTTTCTAAACAGCTTTGTACCTCTCTTTAGTTTCTAGCAATTGGTAGGATAGGATGAGTAGACTTCCAAAATGAAATCTCTTGCTTAACAGAATACTATCTAGGCATGAGAAGCCCAAATCCATTGCAGTGTTGTTACTTGGAGGAGCTGTGTTATCTGAGATATTATAAGAGTGTAAACAATGGGATAATGTAAAAAATAATGATGTGTTTTTAGTTAAATATATATTTCACTTATTTTATAGAAACTTTAATGAAAGACCTTGATGTAATAACAATTCCTAGTAAAGATGTTGTGATGGTACATGAACCAAAACAAAAGGTGGATTTAACAAGGTACCTAGAAAACCAAACTTTTCGTTTTGATTATGCCTTTGATGACACGGCTCCTAATGAAATGGTTTACAGGTATGTGTATATGCTTTTTTTTGGTGAATCTTTTTTGTCATGTTTTTTCCATGCTAGTAACTGTTACACTTACCTTGGTCATAGACTTTATTCTTATTCTCTGTGTTACCAGATGATATATTGCTACCTCCATTCTTTTACCTGTTTACTTTTGTTTTAACTCTTTATCCCTAATTCTTCACCTGCAATGTCATCTCCACCTCTGTTGGCCTCAGTCCTGCTCCCAGTCCTCCTCCAAGCCCTGCTGCTTTCCAGGCTCTAGCAAGTATTGCCTGCCTTCCCAGCTACTGATTACTTGAGCCACGTATTGAGTTCTCCATTTGCTTCCGGGTTATTGTCGTATTATTAGTGTGTGTGCAGCACCTGAGAAACCTGAGTCATGGCTTTTGGTCATGAGGAAACCTGGAAGAAAAGGAGACCCCTAGCACCAAAGAGCTTGCAGTTTGAATATAGGATAATTAAGAGATGGAAATAAATCAGTGGAGAGTGAGAAAAGAGTACAAGTAAAGTGAGTGAGTTTATATTGCAGTATTGCCAAGGTAACTGAGTTAACTTATCTTCTGGAAGCAATCTGGCTGATGTAACGTGGAAGTGTATGGAGCTAAGTTATCTTGCTGAAAATGCCTAATCTTTCTGATTTAAAAACCAACAGCAACAAAGACATGTATCCACTTTTAAGCCCAAGGTATTTGTATCTCTGTTTTGTTTGCTTTTCTGTTTCACTTCCACTGTTGGTTCAGAACAATTCACACAGCACTTTAAAAAGCATGTTTAGAAATAACTATTTCCCTTGAACAAGTAACTAAATGAAGTACATATGGTAGTGGGCAAGGTTAGACACTGTGACATAATCTTGGTCAAAATCTTGGTATGCATCTAAATGCTGTGGAGCTTTTTGCAGGGAATATTGATATCAAGAAGAATTCTGGTAAAGATGATTTTTCTTGTGCTTGGGAAGTGCTTCCCATAGTCTTAAAGAGTACTGACAGAAATACCTTAATTCTTGTTTTTAATCCAGAACTAGGAAGTGAAAGTTAGGATCATGACCTGATCAATAGTGGACAAAAAAATCATAGTGAAAGAATTCTTAAAAGGTTGTGAAAATAAAAAACTTCTGTCTTATGCTTGTTATAATTAGAGAAGGAGGTGAAAGAAAAATCTTAGAAAACTAACACTAACTAAAGAGTTCTAAACAGCAAAGCTGTGTCCTTGGTGATTTCTGTCTCTGCTGGTTGTCTGCTGGTAGCGTCTTTCCTTTCCTTGATACTGAAGAGCTGTGGGAGAGCCTGCTGGTTCATGATGCATGAAAAAATTCTCTTGCTTGACAATCCATTCTTCTAATCTCCCTCCTTCCTTTATTTATCTGTGTGAACATAGTGTTTAAATGTGAGGGGTGGTTTTGGTATACAGTGTTGTTGTATTTTTGCGCTGAGTTTTTTCAGCTTTTTTATTAGTTGTGTAATACATTAATGGCTATACAGGAATGTATTTTAAGATTATTGTATTCATACTGAAACAGCAAATCTCTAGTCTTTCTCCCTCTCCCTCGTATGGCACAGTAATGATCTTTACTTGAAGGGCAGTCTGCTTTAAGGTCTCCTGTAATAACAGAAATAAGAACAAGATAGGTATCATCATGTGCTCTCATCAGAGCCTCAGGGTCACACTGAGGAAAAAAATGTTGTGTCAAGATGCTCCAGTTTTGTCCAATATGCTAAATTTACTGTATGTCTATACTGAAAAAATGTTGTTCAGTCCAAGGTAGAAAAGTACTACTCTATTATTATTACTACTACTACCATTATTACTACTGTTAATATTTTGCTTAACCTGTATTTTAAGTATTTTTAATCCATGAGCCACAACACTGAGTTGCAAATTTTTGTTAATATTAAAAAACACTCACTGATTGGAAAGGATATGCCTTATGAGTTTTAAAGGAGAACCAGTTTACATTTCTGAAAGACCAGGATTACAAATAAAAGTTCTGGTAAAAGTAAAGTAGGACTCTTTTGTCATAGTATCATTTGAAGTTGTGTAATTGTTTATAAAAACTTTTTTAGATATGTTTTTATTTTGTCTTATTTTGAAATGGATACATTTAAGTCCCTTTTTAATAAATCAGCAAAACAAATAGTTTCAAATTCAATCAAACAGAAGTAATGGAGTGTGCTTCTTAAGATGGATAGACTTTGCAAATTTTTAAATTTTTATATATAGAAAGAACAAACATCAAAATAAGGGAATATCCTCTTGAGAAGAGAGGAGGTATATACTTATAAGAAGCAAAGAAGGGAAGACTAAGGCTGTTCAGGAATCATCTAGTATATTCTTGATGAAAATTCCTGATTCAGCTAATGTAGATTCTTTACATAACTCTGGGTTGCTGCTGAATGGCTCAGTCTTCCCCGTGTTATTTTTGTAAGTGATCGTGTGTTTGAAACCAGAATAAAAGAAGCTTGTAGCATCTCAGTGTTTCTGTAATTTTTTCATTTATTGGTCACTTATAGGTAATTTATGTATAAACAACTGGAAAAAGTTTAGAAAGAGTTTTGCAGAGAGACTCATCTCCATATGTAACTCTGCATTAGTTTACCCTTTGCCTTTGGAGTTTACAATGAAATAATGGCGATGAGCAGCTGAAGTAGGAGCAGTAGCTCTGTGTTTCTTAAAGTAAAAGTTAATTCTCTAAAAAAAGAAATGATACTTCAGATAATATTTTTGACACAGCAAGTAGTACCTCAGGGATAACTAGGTTTTTTCATTCTTAAGAGCTTGAGTATCCATTATCTTGAGGCCTTTCTTAATGTATGCATGTTCTCAAAAATTGAGATGTGCAATGTTGTCTTTCAAATTTTGTCTTGGAAGTTGATTTGGGGAGAAAAAAAAAACCTACAGCAGAATTTTAGTATTGACAGAACTCCTATCTGCTACACTGTCATACTTCAATATCTTATTCTGACATCTTTAGGGAGCTCCGGACTCCATTTAGTAAAATGTGGGGTGTTGGATCAGTGAAACAAGGAAATCATTGTTTTGGGGTTTAAAGAAGAATAATACTGTTCTCAAACAAGTGAGAGAGACCTTGTAGCTTGTGATGATTTGGAAGATTTTAATACCTTAGAGCTGATAGTCTCCTTACTTCAGAGAGTAATGTATAAATGTCCTTTGACCTCCCAAAGTATAGGATATAAAGTATTGATTTTGTCACTTCTGGCCTTAACATTTCAATTTTCCTTGTGGTAGTGACATCTTAAAGTACTTCAGTTTCCTAAGTACAGGTTTTTTTGCATTTAAGGTTTACAGCTCGACCGTTAGTGGAGACCATATTTGAAAGGGGAATGGCCACTTGCTTTGCATATGGACAAACAGGCAGTGGAAAAACTCATGTAAGTAGATCTTCTACAAGTCAGCAGTACTCTTTTTTTATATATGACACACTTAGATGAGTTCTAATCTATAAGAAAAATGTAAACTACAGTTCTGTGATTTTTATGGTGCTTTTCTTTCTTTCTTTGTTTTTATTTTATTTTTAATTTAGACTATGGGTGGTGACTTTTCGGGAAAGAACCAAGATTGTTCTAAAGGCATATATGCACTTGCAGGTGAGACTTCATTGATCAGTTGGCTTTGGGCAGATCAGTTGAGATCAATAAATTTTCTACTCTTTGTCGTACAAATATAATTGTTTACATACTTAGCATTACAGTGGAGTTTTGGTAACATCAGAAGTTGTTCCTAGATGTCTATCCTTTGCACAATAATGTAAATATAGATTACTTAACAAAAATGCAGTAACAGATGACTTAAGTTTATAATTTTGGTGTCTTCTGCATCTTCCAGTGTAATGTGGCAGTTTAGATCGCGTTGTTTTAGACTTGGTTGACTGACTCTATCTGTCATTCTTGCAAAATATGAGATGCTGTAAAACAGACTGTTACACATGAATGAATCTTCACTAAATGAAAACACATGATGAGATTTCTTTTTATTCTGGAAATGTATTCACAGCTCGAGATGTCTTTTTAATGCTAAAGAAGCCAAACTATAAGAAGTTAGAACTTCAAGTATATGCAACATTTTTTGAGATCTACAGTGGTAAGGTCAGTACCTGGTCTTTTTCTAAGAGGGAGTTTCTCATACACAGGATTTTAAGCTTGTCACATAAAAGATTTTTTTTTTCCTCTTTGTATTAAAAGCTGTATTTCAAAGAATTCTTTACATTTCCCTTCCAATCATGTATTTCCATGGAAGGTTTTGCATTATTTGAAATGGAATTTGAAGCAGGAATTTTTTTTAAAGCTCCTCTTTTAAGTATTCTGTTTTCCTCCTTCTCTAAGGTTTTTGACTTGTTGAACAGGAAGACAAAATTAAGAGTGTTAGAAGATGGTAAACAGCAAGTCCAGGTGGTGGGATTACAGGAACGGGAAGTCAAATGTGTTGAAGATGTTCTTAAGCTTATTGAAATAGGCAACAGCTGCAGGTATCTTCCATAGCTTACACCAGTTTTTCATTGTACATTAAAAAATCAGAACAAAACTTTTTTGGGGTATCTTTGTAGTGATACCTTTTAATATACAATGAATTTTTTGATCATGTTGTCTGCAAGCAAGGAATCTATGTTTTAAATAGAAACATTTAGAGTTCTCTGCCTCCTAGAGAGAAAAAACTGATTTTTCAAGATGATGTGAATTGCATGCATTATGTAAGCAGCTTACTGACTTAAGTTCACATCATTTAAAAACTGGAATGCTGCCAGATCCTTCATCTCTAACAGGCCTTGATGCATACTGGCAGAGGTTAAACACAACTTTTTTTTTAAGACTTCAGCTTCATTGTTTTTAAAATTAGCCCTGAGCATGGGCTGCTGCATGATCAGATAAAAGTGCCATCAGCATTTTTTGTGTAAGCTCTCTGATAATCTGAAATGCATGAAGATCTGGTTTTAAAAGGCAGGCAGAATGTTACTAACCTTCAATTTCCTTTCAAAGAGATGGAAAAAGAGGCATAATTGTACTGTATATATCCAATTATTAGGATTCTATGTCTAGTGTCCACAAGAAGTGTTAGATGTGCTGTCAACATGTAAGAAAATACAGGAACCTGCCTTGAAAAACCCATCATTGTGAGATTAGTGTTTAATATGTATGGTCCTCCACTGGTTAATGTCTTTCCCACTCTTCTCTTGTTTAAAGGACATCTGGCCAGACATCTGCAAATGCACACTCATCCCGAAGCCATGCAGTATTTCAGATTATTCTCAGAAGGAAAGGAAAACTGCATGGTAAATTTTCTCTGATTGATTTGGCTGGCAATGAAAGAGGAGCAGATACTTCGAGTGCAGATAGGCAGACTCGACTGGAAGGTGCAGAAATTAACAAGAGCCTTTTAGCACTCAAGGTAACTGATATGTTGCTATTGCCCTTGAGTAGGTGGAAGCCTACATATAATAGTGACAAGTAAAATTAGTGGTTTTGCAGGCTTTGCTTGTCTACATTGTCTACTGATATGACAGGTAAAACAGTGTATTGATTTTTCCTCTGCATGCCTGAGAGAACTCTTTGTAAGTCCCAAGTAGAAACAATGCAGAAACATTGAGCTATCAACTTACTTGCAGTTTTTGTAAGATGAAACCAAACCACCCCACCATAACTAAGCAGCCAACCAACTGAAAACCAAAACAAAACTCCCAAACACAAAAGAAAACACCACAAAAAACCGACTTCGCAACAAGTCCCCAGTGGTTAAATTTGCAGACATTTCTGATATATATCTAAAATAGGAAGGCAAATGACTTACTTTGGTAGTCAAGAGATGAAATAGTAACAGGAAAAATTCTTACTGATCTCACTATTTATTTCCCTTTTAAATAAAAAATAAAACTACACTGACAACAATTTACTGCTGTTAATGTATTGACTGAAGCAAAGCAACAGCAACATGTCCAGAAAAAACTAGCAAATAATTAAAATAAACCGTGAAAGGTGAAATCCATTTTTGACAACTCTTCTTCATAGCAAATTGTCTGACACAGTCACTTTACAGATTTTCATACATCAATCCAGGACATATAAAAAGAGCTAAGAAATACTACTTAAATATTCATCTGCCTTTTTTGTTTGATGTTTTGTAGTGCTTAAAAGAGGTTCAGTCTAAATAGGGAAAGTAATTTTTTGATTTCAAACTGGAACAACAGTAGTTGTGAATGTCTCAGAATTTATCTCTGGTTTTGATTAGTTTTTGCTTAGGTTTACTACTGTCAGCATCAACACTGGTTTTACAAAAAATCTGAGCCCCAAGGTCACTGTGGTTACTTTTTTATTCCCAGTTTAAACTTGGGAGAAGTCTGGCATCTGACTAAAAAGATCTCACAACACACCACAAAATTGCGATATGTCATTACAAAATTGTATGGCATGTTGAAAAATTAGAAGCAGCAATTCCAAAACTGTGGCCTATTCTGATTTAGCATCAAAGTAAGCAATGCAGGCACCATTGGTTGATGTTACTACTAGTTTCCAAATGTAATTGAATAAAGCAATCTTGTTTTGGGGGTTTGGTTTTTGGTTTTTTTGCTGGTTTATTTGTTTTGTACTGGATAGTGCTCATACAACATATTTGGTTAATTTTTATACAACTTGTCTTTTTAATTATAGCAAAAGGTTCTGCTGCTGCTGTACTAGTGATTTTCATCCAAATTATATGAGGGAGGTGGAAATAAAAATAAATGGAGGTCTTGCAGAGGTCTAAAAGGTGGCAGAAAAAGATAGAAGTTTCTCAATAATATGTTTTCCATTTTTCATCTCTCTCCAAAAACATTACACAGCCTTTTCCATTTGTATTCAGGAGCCATAAAGTTATTTTCAAGTTCCAATTAAACTAGTATGTTCTCACAAAGTGGTCTTTCTTGCTAATCCAAGATTTGCTCTTTTCGTCTGGATGTCAGTCTTGTCTTAACCTGTTCAGGATTTTGGCATGGGAAGTTGTTTCTATGTCTCTACATGGAAGTAGTGTCGTCATTTTGTTACCTGGTTTTCAGAGTTGTAATGAAAACCAAAAGTAGTTTAAAATTCTGTTTCCAATTTAGAAGTTTGTGATGTCTTTCTATAATCTTTTACTAATAAGGAGATAACCCAATTCCAATTTTTCAGGAGTAAGCAAACTAATAATCATTATAATTAATTAAAATATCCTAATTAAACTTGCTGATTACCATATCAGTAATTCAACATAGGATATGTCTGCAGCTGGAGGATTAGTTGAACTTCTGTAGAATTATTCATGTAACACAAAGGCCATTCCATCTATTAGTGCAGCTAAAAGCAGAGCTCTAATTTGAAAAACATTTGAAGTATGGTTGGTTGTAGAAGTTCTGTGTGTAGATTTGTTAAAAGTGCGCCAAGGAAGCCTTGTATCTGAAGAGATGTCTGTTAAGGCAAAGGCAGAATCTGGAATTAACAGTCAAAATATTATGATGACAGCAATGCAAAAATTTAAAATTAAAATTTCTTGGCATAAGAATAACTTATTGGACAATGTTAGAGTGCTGAGTGGACAGAACTGATGGTTAGATTAATGGTATCTTGGTTTGCACTGTTGTACTTAGTTGCTGCTGTAACTTCTGTAGTAATTTCATAATATTTACATCTATACAGTATTGCTCACTGAAACCCAATCAATTGCAAATATTAGTGTAGCCTCTTGCCTCTGTGAATGGAAGAGAAGATCTTATCCCTGTTTCTTCACATAAAGAGTATTTTAAAACAGGGAATGACTTTATGTTTTCAAGT
Organism: Platysteira castanea; assembly: GCA_013397175.1. Taxonomy (NCBI): domain Eukaryota; kingdom Metazoa; phylum Chordata; class Aves; order Passeriformes; genus Platysteira; species Platysteira castanea. Next base: position 234,116 of record VYXC01009321.1, read on the forward strand.
GTCTTCCAATCCCCAGTAGAGAGCTTGCCAATAGAGAGCTGTGCCTGCTTGGTTTGTGACTTGTGGAAGCTTTCAGAAAGTTTTTCTTTTTCTAAGCTGTAAAGAAAGACAGAGGTAGAGTCAGAATCAAAGCCACTGCTTTTAACTGATGCAGTTAACCCATGTCCCTGTCCATACTGCTGCTGCTGGCAGAGGTTGTATGTCATTCAGGATTTTGTAGCTGATAATCAGGAGTAATCGTTAGCCTGAACTTTTCACATCAACACTATTAAGTTTTGTTGTTGGATACAATACATGTAAACAATTTGGATGGCATTGAGACAGTTTTTAGGCTTCTTATCCTTTTAAAATTCCTTCCTCTCTACTAAGCTTAATGAGAGGTAGAAGCCTAGCACTTATTGAATCTAAGTTTCAGTGGTAAATTTTAATGATATTTTTGGAGGAGAGCATCAAATATAAGGCATATATTTTCTGATTCTGAGTTGCATTTTTATTACGTATATTTAACCCATGATAAAGAACCTCTTTGTTCTTTCAGGAGTGCATTAGAGCCTTAGGGCGAAATAAACCTCACACACCCTTCAGAGCAAGTAAACTTACTCAGGTGCTAAGAGATTCATTCATTGGAGAAAACTCACGTACCTGTATGGTAAGTTGATTTGGTTAATTACAAAGAGAAAAGACACTGCAAATTTAGGCTTTTATGTTTAAAATTGGTTGCTTGCTACTGGCACTATGTTGGACTTAAATTTATTCTCTAATTGACATTGTATGTGGAGGGTAATTTCAACAGAGACATTTCTCAATGGTTTAGATTGAATATTAGGAGAAATTCCTTCACCAAAGGGTTTGTCAAGCATTGGAACAGGCTGCTCAGGGAAGTGGTCTAGTCACAGTCCATAGAGATATTTATAATATATAAATGTTGAATACCTGTAAACGTGCATTTGCACTAGTCTGCAAAACAGAATTCTTCTGACAGATGGGGGAAAAGGCAGATAAAAGTCATGATGTCCAGTTGTTTTATTTGTGCACCCGTAACATTTCTCCTTATGAGAATGCGAACTCTCTGCAGTGCATACTGATTACTAGGCTTGTTTGTTTTGGTTACTTTTCACAAGCTCCTTTGAATTAATTAGTCTAGAGGCTAGAGAAGTCTGCAGATCACAATGTGAAAACCATGGTCTTAGGGCAGCTTAGGCTCCCCTTTTGGTGTTAGGTATGGTTCTAATTTGAAAATGGTGGTAAAACAGCATTTTATTAACCTTTTTTCCTCCAGTTTGCTAGTAAAACGACAGGATAGTTTTCTTTCCCATTGAGACATACCTGACCAAGCTGAAGATGTCCCTGCTCACTGCATGGGGTTTGAACTAAATGACCTTGAGAGGTCTTTTCCAACTCAAATCATTGTATGACTGTAGCTTTGTAAGTCCTATGCAGGATTAGATAACTAGATAATGCGATTCTAGCAGGTGTATCCACACTGCTGAAGGAGGTTTCAAAAATTAGCCTGTTGGAAGTTACTCTCTGCACATGGAATAATTAGCATTTGTGAATATTTCATTGAGTTCTTAATTAATAAAAAGAATCCCCTCTGAAAGTGGAAATATGCTTGATTTTTTTTTTAATTTTCTCATTCATGTAACCACAGTCTCTTTACAATTAAGCTTAAGAAACCCCTTTGAGGATAAGGTACTGCTGTCAAATTCGTTTTTCTGCAATTTTTCTTAGTAGTAGGACCACTTGTGGCTTTCTGGTTTTAGTGTTTGTTTGCATGAATTTTTTAATTAAGAATTTTAATCAGCAGAGTTTCATCTTAAGATACTGTCGTGGTTTAACCCCTGCCAGCAACTGGGGTTATTGTTAAGGAATTTCTCAACAAGACAGATTTGATCCAATGTTCAAATGTGCTGTTTGAATAAGACATTTTGCATCTTTGTGGTGCTTTTTGATATGAAATATGTATAAAATGATGTAGTAAAATCTTGTGATTTTTAACTTACTAGAAGATTCCTGAAATAATAAAATACCTGCTACATGTTTTCCACTTGCTTTCTGACATGCAAATCTGTAAGGAGGATACTTAAGTAAAACTCATTGGGTAGTTTCTACACTTCATTTTTATGTGACTTTTCCTTTTATTGTTTCTGGATATACTGCAATTGCAAAATTTACATCTTTGGGGATGGAGTATTCTCTCCGTATATGACCTTAAACTATGATTTGAAAACTTTGTTTTTTCAAATTTCAGAAAAATATTTTGAAAATGACTTCATAATGTGGACAGTTAGGACTAGGATTTGCTTCCTTCAAAAGAAATCCAGCGACTTACAGTCAGCATAAATAGGTTTTTAAAAATTTTATCAGTCATTGTAGTTTTACTTTTCTTGTCCTTAAATACTTTGGGAAACCATTTAAAGTTGTTTTTGAAGAGTTGCATTGTTGGATAATGTATCATCATTTGAAAGTTGCAGTGTGACTACATAGAATAGTCTCATTTTTTAACCAGTGCTGCTCCTTGACATGTTGCATCCTTGATGTGCTGCAGTCATAGCTGAACTGGCCAGACTCCTCAGCCCACCACGGTGGAAGTAGGAACCTGCAAACTTCCGTGTCCCAGCAGGGCCGTTGATCCCACTGTGATGGCTTATAAGCAGTGTAGACACATTCAAAATAGGAAGAATGGTTATTACAAGTCTTAAAGATACTCCTGTCCATAAGTAGTGCAGCTTTTTCCATCCTCATTTGGAATTAGGAACAAGAAAGTGAGCAACAAAGAGGTCAGACTTCTCCTGTCCTGCCTGGACTGGGTTTGTTGGGCATGAGGAGAGGTCATGCACCAAGACCTGTGCACAAGTTCATGTGCCCTGAGCAGGGTATCCACACAGACCGGGGCACCCACAATGGCACTTCCCTAGAGCAGCTGTACCATATGCTCTTTAAAATGTTGAAGCAGTCTGCTAGTGTTGGAGCAGTGGTAGTAAATAGGTAAAGCAAAAGCCACACACATAAAGCAAAGGAAAACATGGAATTTGTTCACCACTTCCGATTGTCAGGGTAGTTCAGCTGTCCCCAGGCTGTATCACATGTAACAATGCCTTGGCAAGACAATTGCCATCACTCTAAACATCCCTGTCTGTGGCATGCTCTGAACACTGAACTGGTGGAAGAGATGTATGCGTTTTTCATGTTATATGAGTTTGGAAGGGTTTTAGGAACTTTTAGGTTTTTGTTAATTAACACACATAACAAGAGACATGCGGTTGTGTGATCTTAAATATAAGCTTGTTGTTTTCCTTAGTAACTGATGTGTACCAGTATTAGAGGTTTAAACTTTTGTCTGTGTGGTAACAGGCTATACTTTCTAACCCACTTCCACCACATATTTTTCCTTTCTCCCCAGAAGGAGAAATTCCTCTCGGGATGACTGTGCTTTTATACAGGAATGTCAGCAGCAGGATGAAAGAGAAGACCATGATTATTTAATCACCATCAGTTTCAGTCTCCTGAATCTGTGATGCCACAAAAATGTTAGTGTGTAGGATCATAAAGGTGTTTGTTCTGGGTAGAGCCTTTACGACTCTTCAGAAAAGAACACAGGTGGAAAAATTGGACTACTGAGAGAAACTAGGACAAACAGTGATCCCAGTTTTCCCAATCACAGTTTTAGTTTTTGCTGATTTTGGAAAAGGCGGTGCTATCTTCAGAGTATTTTATTTAACTGGAAAAAGAAAGACCTTTAGATTCCAGATTGGTATCATAAAAGGTTTGTCATCATATATTGTTTACAGATAATTTCTAATTGAGGAAAAATACATCTCTACTTAGGAAAGTAGTTAAACTCAAGCTTATCTTTACTATTATTAAGTACAGTTTCAAGGGTGGCCAAAATCAGCATAGAATCTCCTCGAACAGAGGACAGCCTAAAAAGATAGATAAAAAAATAATGTGGTAATTGTTTATAAGATATATTAGACTTAGGGTCTACTGAGTTGCATATTTCCTTTTTTGAGGAGTTTATTTTTTCAGTTACAATTTTACATTTACACAGTATGTTACTAAGATGGTTGGGGAAATGGAATTCCTATGAATTCTTGATATTTCTTGTAGGCTTAAAAAAATTGAATGGAAGCTTTGACTGGACATCTGTGTCCCTGAGGTGTCGTTGTTTAAGGACAGCTGTACATAGCAGACCTTTTTTGTAGAAGATCAGAAATGAAACTGAAGATAAAAAAATATATATACCTTTAAATTCATCTACCATTTCATCTGTACCAAGTGATTTACTAATGTGTGGCTTGTTTTCTCCAGATTGCTACAATTTCTCCAGGAATGGCATCATGTGAAAACACTCTCAATACTTTGAGATATGCAAATAGGTATGAAAATGTTATTTCTTAAAGCTATACTGGCTGTTGATGACTGACATTTGAAATAGTGTTTTTCCATGATGTATGATTATTTTAGCTACTTGAATAATTTGATTGTAGTTGTGTTTCTTAATAAGATGAAAACCAAATTACTGATCCAGGCTCACATGTAATTTAAATTGTCACTTTGTACAACCATTACAAAAGAATCTCTTAAATCTGCATCTATGCCATTATCCAGAGATAGATAATGTGGGTTGCAAGGTATGTGGGAGATGCTACTATTAGTTTTGCCCTTGCTTTGAAGGGACCATCTCTTGCATTAGGGGTGAATTGGTGTTTGTGACGATTCCCTGGGGTGTTGGCTAAAATACTTTCCTGTGATGTGATTTTTTTTTCTCTATCCCTTTGGTGGAATTGTGTGCAGTTGTCAATCTGTATTATATATACATTCCCAAGTTTAGGCAAATATCTGAGAACCCTGAGTAAAGCGGCAGAAAATCCAACAGGCTTTATGATCACTCTAGAGAAATTAGCACCTCCAGAGGCAGATGCATCACTTGAGGCCTGTACTGCTCTAAGAAAGTGTTCAACTCTCTCCAGTGAGTGTGCAAGGAGCTCTCTCTCACCTGCCGCAGTTCTCCTGTGTTTAAAGTCTGTTGAGATGGGGCGATCGGGTCCTGTGTGTCCCTGCAGCCAGACCTGTGACCCAGAGACACGCCACACTTGCTGGAAAGGACAAAGGTGGCGGACAGCCTCTGGGCCATCAGAAGCCCTGGCTTTGCCAGAAGGGGCCACCATCTGGAGGCCTGCTTGCCCCAGTGAGAGCTCAGGCAGGACAACAGCTGCTTCTGCTTGGCTAGGCACAAAGGCCTGCTAGGAAGGCTTACTGCCTGCTCCTCTCAATCTCCAAATGTCCCTGTGTCTGGAGCTAGTAGTAAACCTGCCTGGCTTGGACCAGTCTGTGTCATTTCCTCCCTAAAGAGAATGTGGCATCTACTCCTCTGCTTAGGGTAACATGATGGAGGACCTTGCACATTCAAGACTTGTTGGAACTTCTATCCCTTACAGAACTTAGGTTGCTGAAGTGACTCCATGAAAAGTCACTACAAAACAAATTAAGCACCTCTTTCTAGTGTACTAAATAGTTGTGCTGAAACTGTTTCCTTTCCTTAGTGTTAAAATTGTATGTTGTTACAGAGTATATACCTGTCACTGTAATGTTGCTTCATGTATTTTGTATCTTTTTTTATTTTTTTCTAACAATACATCATTTTCATAGTACCGTTAGTTTTTAAATGCTGGATACTAGTGTGTGGGCAGTGACAAGAGAAAGCAAAATAGAATTTACACTTTTGTAGCTGTAGTGATTTGATATTTTAAAACGAGCCATTTAGTGGAATATTGAATGTAGACCAAATCATATTAACTATACAAACCAAAATCTGGAATTACCCTTCTCAAAACACTACTATTATAGCCCCCTGCAAATTAGCAGCACTGCTTTTGTTCAGTTTTGTTAGTGATCTGAACTGTTTGCAGAGAGTTTAAATATGTTGACACACTTGTGTTATAAAAGTAATTTTGTAGTTAAACTATTAAAGAAGTATGCTAAACAAAGAGTTGTCATTTTAACTGTGTTTATGAGAACATTTTCTTTTAATTTGCCACTGTATTTTGCTGCTGCAGAGTAAAGGAATTTGGAATTAGTCCTTCGGACATTCCCTTCTCACAGGGTAGTGGCAGTCGCTCTGATCTCTCTCCTTCCTATGAGTATGACGNATAAATGAAAAATATTTTCCATTGTAGTAAATAAGTGCTACTTGAAAAAACATTTTTCCCATTAAAGAAATTAAAAATACGTTCTAAAACTTGTTTTCAGACTTCCATGCATCTTTCATAGACTTGCTTTTAAATGGGATTTTTTTTGACAGAATCATCATCAATCTTTAAACTACTTCCATGCTGCAAGAGCCTACCATTTTATTAAAATATTTTCACCTTTGAAATTAATGAAAGGATCTATTTATTTTCTGAAATATTTGGTTGCAAGTTATTATTTTCTTCAGAACTTTTTGGTTCCTTTGCTTTTAACAGCTAGTGCAGAGCTGATTGGCTAACTTTTTTTAAGTACTTTTAAAAGTGTATGCAGAAAAAGAAAGATTGTCAGGTCTAGGGTGCCAAATGACCTTTTCTTTGAAGTATCAGTCATTGTTAAAGACTTAATGTTGAGGGGTTTGAAATTTTTGCCCTCCTAACTGTTAACAAGTAGTAAGATTTCAATCAGAAAATACTTCTTGCTGGGTTTACTTAAATCCACATGCAAGTAGTAAAAATATCAGGGTCCACGCCTTTTAGGAACTGGACTACCATCTTTTTGTCACTGAAAGTACATTAAATTTGTGAAGCTGACATCATCATCTTCCTTATTAAATGAATTAATTGCACATAAACCCATAGAGCTTTATTTTTGGTTGTGACTCTTTTGCACAGGAGGTTACTAATTTTCAAATGTAACATCTTCTGCCCATAGGGTAAAGGAGCTGACGGTTGATCCTAGTGCCACAGGAGATATCCGTTCCATTATACACCATGCTCCCAATCAGATGGATGACTTGGAGACACAGTGGGGTGTGGGGAGCTCTCCTCAGAGAGATGACCTCAAACTGCTTTGTGAACAAAACGTGAGTAGTTTACAGAATTACATGGAAAGAGATGATGACATACAGTGGCAGAACAAATCCAGATTAATGTGTATTGGTTAGTTAGCCTGTTAGTAAGATCTTAAATACATACAGCGTACCTCTTCACCTTTTCTCTTTCTTACATTCATTTCCATATAAGAGAAAAACCAAACCCAAAAATGTTTCTTGAAGGATTTCTTTATCTTCCTTGCTGATGAGGGCTTTTAATGTCTAGGCAGGCTGTGGAGATGAACTGTAGTATGCATTTTTTCCACAATAGCATCACGATTTTTTAGGCAGTTGGAAGTATCCTCAAACTCGTCTGTTTTATTTAACGCCCTTTGTGGTTTTGAGTATTATTTTCCCTGCACACAAACCCCATTTCAGTTGAGTTTACCTTTCCCTGCATGTAGAAATATGGCTACCTATCATTTCTGTCCCTGGCATGCTGGTTTTCCTAGGGTGAAACCCCAGTGCACTGTTTGGGAAGACAGCCACATGATGTTCCAGTATGTCTCCCTGGGCTGGAGGAGTCTTCTAAGGAGCTGAGAGGTGTCTTCTAAAGGGCATTCTCCCTCATTGCTGATTATCAGCTTTAGTCCTGGTTCCTTAACTATTCAAAAGGGATTAAAACTCAATTTGTGAACATGCCCATGAAAAATAGAAATGAAAAATTCTTACAATCCTGACATTTTTCACAGGACTCTCTGTCTTGTCAGACATCTCTTTGTGATGTCTGCACTTCAGTAAATGAATTTTTTTCCAGGACTCTGTTTCATAAGAACATGCTAGTGATTCCTAGAGTTTCCCATTGGACAGTCCTTCCTATCACCAGATATCCTTTCATATCACGCTTGTTCATTGCTCATGTTGAATGAATTTAAGCCTTACTTAATGTTTTAAAAAATACTTCAAAGACATTGTATAAGGAACTACACTGTCTTGCTAAACATTAATTACAGCCTACCTAGTACTTTCGTTTTCTATTGTTAACTATTCATTTCTAAAGAAGCCTTCTTTGTCCCAGTTTGTAAAGCCATGTGTGCATTCTTCTGATTTATCAATCACTATGTACATTTTAGATTTTTGCCTTCATATTTATTTAACTTCTTTTTCCCAAAGGTTTAGTTTAATTTTGATATACTGGAATGTATTGAATGTAATTGTTGTTCTCTTTTTTTTGAAAATTGTTGCCTGTCTGTTGCAGCATGCACAACAAAATGCCCTGACAGTAACCCAGAGTTTTCTGAGGGTATTAAAATCTGTTAGAAATTATAATTCTTCCCTTGTGACTTCCTCTTCCCATTATTTTAACTTGTTACTTTTATGTGGAATAGTCTGATTTCCAGTATTTGCTAGGATTAGTGACTGGAAATTTTTGATGAATATTAATTAAATTTAACTCTGTAAATATTTTGGATTTATTGCCCCTTCTGTTCATTCCTGGAGATTTTCTTAATACTTCTTAGATGTATTAAATTCTATCTTTGACAGGTTTTGCCTTCCGCATATTTTTTTTCATGTTCTGTGATGAAATGGGTCACATTCAGTATATTTCTGTAGCCACAGTTCTTTCCAGGCTAACAGAGTTAACTATTGTTTTTAGGAAGAGGAAGTTTCTCCACAGTTGTTTACTTTCCATGAAGCTGTGTCACAAATGGTGGAAATGGAAGAGCAAGTAGTAGAAGACCACAGGACTGTCTTCCAGGTAAAAGACTGAGCTCCACTTTGTTTTATCCTAATGCAGGAATTCAGGGTTTCCCAGTGAAAGTGCATACACATGAAGATGGAGGAGCATATGATCTGTAGGAGTCATTCTGTCTGTCAAAGATTCCTAAGTTGATTTATTATGTTAAGCTTATTGTATCAAACAAATAGAAACAGATTTCCATAACAACTTATTTTTGTCCCCATGATGAAAGAGAAGTACATTTCTGTGTCATTCCAGAATTCTAGTAAAATTTTCCTTTGCTGGGCTGGCAATTAATAATAACGTCTCTGTCACCACCATTTCTGCTTGGTCATCTCCCTCCAAGTATTGTGTCTGAATCTGAGTATCCTTTTGTGACATCTCCCTCTGAGATCCGGAAGAGACATATGTATTTCAAACTGCCTGTTTGCTTCCATGTTACAGCTATGCAAGATTTCACTTGCTATTAGTCAGGGCTTTTGGAAGGAATACTGCCCACATAGTGCTGGTCAGTGCTATGGAACCTTTTACACTCAAAAAATAAGTAGTGGCAACAAGTATGAGTTACTTGTTCTCAGAAGGAAATGTGGATTGCTTCTGTTCATAACCTTAAAGCCTTTAAGGCAGGCTGTCTGTTTGGCACAGCTGTTCCAGGAGAGCAGCAGAACATCAGACCTGTAGGGAATACACGTATCTCCTCAGCTTAGGTATCTAGCTTAGTGGAACACTGACGTGTGTTCATAATACAGCAAGATGCTAAATAAAACATCTTATAGTGGATGTAGAGATCTAGTTATTATCGAACATTAGTCCTGAAGTAAAACATACCGAAGTGTGAAAGTCATATGCCATATGCTGTGGCTGTGTCCTAATGCGGCTTCTGGAGAGACAAGCTGCATTAGTCTAAGATGTAATTGCCTCTGTGTGTCCATCTGGCCTTCTGCTGGAGATTACTGCTCCTCCTGGCAGTCCCTGGGAGGAAATGTGTCCAAGCCTCAGATCCCTTCGTTCACAGCATGGCTTGTTAGTTTATGCTGTGTATGTAGGTGGGCTGCAGCGATACAAAATCTGACAGCTCTACCAGCCATCTTCTGTCAGTGGTGTCCTGGAAGCAGCTGATACACAACATCCTTTCCTAACAAGAAAGGAAAGGATGTTTTATGGCTAAAACATATCAACACAATTAACTGTTCTCTACATGTTCAGGAGGCTTTGTCTTCAGTGTACAAGGTTATGTTAAATGAGATGAATCTTACCCCAGTGTAAGCGCCATCTGTCCTGAAAGCCAAAAACCAAACAAAGGGTTTGGACTACAGTTTCAATTTTGCTTGGGCTATGGACCACAGAGGGAAAGACTTCATCTTAGAATGTCAGACCAAGCTTTCTAGTATGCCTAGAACTGTCAGCTGCTTTCTTTTTTTAAACCAAAGCATTTCCAATGGGATCAGTTCTTCTGATCACAATATTGCATGGTTCTGTAAAATTTAAACTCCTGGCTGCATTCTTCTTTGCTACAAACTTTTTTTTTTAACTTTTTTTTTTTGGTAATGTTCAGAGTACAAAGATGAGGTGCTTTAACCAACCTTTATTGTATTCCTGTGTGTGGATTTAGATCATACAATAGTGAGTTTAAAATAGGTGTCCTTTTATACAGCTTGTCTCAAAACAGGACAGAATTATCTTGGCTCCTTGAGTGTAGTAATGACTGTGTGACTACGGTGGTAAGCAGCCCATACTTGAAGCCTGACTTCAAAGTTTGACTCTTGTGTAAGGGGACACAAACATGACAAAGTTCTGTCCCCTAAATTTCTTAGCTTTATGACCACCTAATATTCTGAATTAGAAGAGAACTGGATACCTGGGGTTTACGTGTTGCTGATGTGACAACTGAAATGAAAAAATAATGTAGAAAACCTGCAGTTTTGCTGAATTAGGAATAAGGTTTCATTTTTGGATTGAAATCTGTTTTATTGAGGTGACTAGCCAGTCAAATGCGTAGTCATTGTGATAAAAAGTCTGAATCAGCTCTTAGTCTGGAAACTTTGTTGATGTATTTTGTTGTAAACTTTTATCTAGGAATCCATTAGATGGCTGGAAGTTGAAAAACTCCTTCTTGAGATGACAGAAGAAGTAGACTATGATGTGGATTCTTATGCTACCCAACTTGAAGCGATTCTAGAGCAAAAAATTGATATTCTGACCGAACTTAGAGGTAAGTTGTTTTTAATCACTTCTCTGTGCATTGTTAGCATATGCCATGGTAGACTTCCAGAAAGAACAAAGATGGAAAAAAAAGGGGTTATATTCTAGAGTCTTTTTTTCCTGCTTGTGCTGGCTTTCAGTGGAAGGAATATTTATTATGCAGTCTAAGAACAAGTTCACATCTATGATCAGTTCATCCTAATGTAAAAGAAGAGTCTATGCTTTACCTCCAGGAAGTACAAATTCAATCCTGCAACTTTTCTTTTTTTTCCAAAACACTAAAGGAAGGTAAGAAAATCCAAACCAACTATATGAAAAAGAATAGAAGGCCATGCAAAGATGGGGAAAAAGTAGTAGGAACTCCCAGTCCCTGCTGCTGCATTGTGTAGTGTAGCAGGGAGCCTGCTGTCATTAAGACTGTGCTTAAGAGCGGCATCAAGCTCTGAGTATCTTAGTTGTTAGTTTACTTTTTTTTTAACAGCCTTTTTAAAATTTTGTCAGCCTGTGTTTGTTGAAAAACGAACTGCAGCTAATTCTTAGTACCCAAAATTAACTGTTCTACTTGTCTTCTAAAATCAGCTTGTCAGGTGGGTATGTCCTGGAGATTAATTTTCCTTTTCATTTTTTGTTAACTGTTTAGACTCCAGGACACATACTGCTATACTGGCAAAAGCTCCAGGGTAGGTTTGGAGGCTGATGGAAGAGTTTTCTTGATCTATGTTAGAAAACTGTGAGTTAAAATCTCACTTTTTACTCAGTCTGAGTATCTGCTCAGAATACATCAAGCAGATCAGACTGCTTGCCTCCTGAGCATGCCAGTTACACTTAGCTAGGAGTGGGCGGTTCCTTTTGTTTTTATGAATGATGGCTTTCTCTTCAGAAGATAACAATTTGAGACACCAGCAGTGAAAAAATGCAGCTTTGGTGACTACATGTTCTTCAAAAACTTAGTAGATACTGGTTTTGAAAAGGCTCCTGGTGGTAAAATGCTAAGAGATCTTGCATCTTTACAGCCAGCTTAATATAACTGTACTTTTACAGGAGGGAACACGCATAAACTCAAAAATTCTCTCTTGGTATCTCCTGTGTTCTGCTCATGGCACATAATGGTCACTGAATTGTTCAGCCTTTACTTCTGTCACTGTGGGACTGACATATTTTTGCCATCATTTTGTTTTCCTTCTTCCCATTCTTGGGCATATTAAAGAGGAATGGAAGGGAGGGGAATAGAAATATGAGGATGCCACACTTCCTTTCTTAGATTTCTCCCATTCTTTTTGATTTATAATGAAACCAGAGAACGATGCTTTTAACTATTTACAGTGACTAAGTTACAAAACTTATTCACAAATGTTTTTCACATTCATAAGAAAACAGAGGGGACTAGAATTTACTCTTCTGGGGTTTAGAATGTACAGAAATGGCAGATTGTACACTAAATATGATTTTTTATGTCCCTAAGAGTGGTTTGGAAGATGCTGGGAAGGAAGAGGATAATAGGTGGTGTGTATCTCCCTAGACTCTCTAAGATAGAAGGAGAATGGAAGTATGAACAGTTTACATGCTGGGAATACAATTGTGCCGTTTACAAACCTATCCTGCCTAGAGACAGGGGTAGTATTCAAGAAGAGACTAAGTTGCTAAGCAACTTGTTTGTATGGTTTTGAATGTAAGCTTATCACAATCCTCTTGTAGTGTCAGCTATTTTTGTGGAGGAATGTTCTTTGTTGTGCATTAGGGCTGGGATGTGGAGGATCGGGGCTTAGTTTCAAGATCTGTTGAGCACAGGCACATCAGGACTCATTCTTTTCTTTTTTTGTTAAAGACAAAGTGAAATCTTTCCGGGCAGCTCTACAAGAAGAGGAACAGGCCAGTAAACAAATCAACCCGAAAAGACCACGTGCCCTTTGAAAAGGGCCTCTGCTGCTAAAGGAATCCATGAACCTGTACTGCTGTAGCACAGATTTGTTACAAAACCTAGTGGCCGAGAGAACTCAACTACTTGAAAGTGTAAAAATGTTAGAAATGTTTGTGGAAATGTCCTGTTTCTTATTCACCTGAATGACATTTTCAGTTTTTGTGAAATGCTCCTATGATGTCTACAAAATGCTTCTAGACCAGACAGTACAACCATGTAGGGTTCAGATCTGTGAAGCACTTTGTTTTAAATATTTCATTTATTCAAATAGTGAAATGTTTGGAAATACTTGCCATATTTTTAATAACGTAAAACTGTGGCCATTAAAAAGTCACAGCACTTCCTCCTGACCATGTTCAGTTTTATTATGAAGACCAGCTGTGCAGTTTAAAATTGTGGCGTGCATGCACACCTCACTAGTGGTTTTATGTAACTTCCACAGACAGCTGTGCTTACTCCTCCCATTCTGTGCCTTGATGAAGGCTACTTAACCCTAAACATCCTCTTTCTGAAGCACAGCCTTAAAAAAATACATTCCTTATTTGTCAATATAAATTACTTTAGTGTGTGTACATTCTTGATGTGTTTCAAGACTTACTTTTTGGTGGCTAGTTTCATTTCACAGGATGTGCCATATCATTTTAAGAGGAACTGCAGGCTGTTAAGAGTGGATGAACAGCTGGACATTCCATTTTCCTTGTAAAAATCTGGAATCTTGATTTATATGAATACCATAAAGAGTGGTTATATAATTCTAACATTTTATCTGTTAACAATTAAAAAAAGAAAAAACCAAAAAAACCAACAAATCAACAAAAACCGACAAAAATATAAATTAGTTGATGTATATTAAAGGGTAATGTTTTAAGTACTGAGGAGAGTTGTNCCCATTCTGTGCCTTGATGAAGGCTACTTAACCCTAAACATCCTCTTTCTGAAGCACAGCCTTAAAAAAATACATTCCTTATTTGTCAATATAAATTACTTTAGTGTGTGTACATTCTTGATGTGTTTCAAGACTTACTTTTTGGTGGCTAGTTTCATTTCACAGGATGTGCCATATCATTTTAAGAGGAACTGCAGGCTGTTAAGAGTGGATGAACAGCTGGACATTCCATTTTCCTTGTAAAAATCTGGAATCTTGATTTATATGAATACCATAAAGAGTGGTTATATAATTCTAACATTTTATCTGTTAACAATTAAAAAAAGAAAAAACCAAAAAAACCAACAAATCAACAAAAACCGACAAAAATATAAATTAGTTGATGTATATTAAAGGGTAATGTTTTAAGTACTGAGGAGAGTTGTATCTTAGGATAATGAAATAATATGATATGTGGTATGGTGTGATAATGCTATGTATGGATAAGTTAACTATCAAACTTTGGGGATAAATATATCCATACTGGCCTTTCACATGCTGTTTTAAAAACTTGGATTTTGATGCATGACAAACTTACATGTACATTAACTGTAGTTTGCAGGTAGTTTGAGTAGTTCTGTTGCTTTAAGAAGTAGCTAATACCTATTTTTCCCTTTGTACAGTGCCAGCAGCTGAAAAGTGGGGTGAAATTGCATCATTTGATGATTTTGCACAATACCTCTACCTAGTGCTAATAGAAATCCCACAAGTACCTGAATTCTCACAAATGGCGCCATGTGTATCAGCANATATTAAAGGGTAATGTTTTAAGTACTGAGGAGAGTTGTATCTTAGGATAATGAAATAATATGATATGTGGTATGGTGTGATAATGCTATGTATGGATAAGTTAACTATCAAACTTTGGGGATAAATATATCCATACTGGCCTTTCACATGCTGTTTTAAAAACTTGGATTTTGATGCATGACAAACTTACATGTACATTAACTGTAGTTTGCAGGTAGTTTGAGTAGTTCTGTTGCTTTAAGAAGTAGCTAATACCTATTTTTCCCTTTGTACAGTGCCAGCAGCTGAAAAGTGGGGTGAAATTGCATCATTTGATGATTTTGCACAATACCTCTACCTAGTGCTAATAGAAATCCCACAAGTACCTGAATTCTCACAAATGGCGCCATGTGTATCAGCACTTTTTAGGTGGTGGCACTCAAGTTATTTTTGCAAGTCAGTATCCAAAAGATTGACTTTTCATGTAAGAACTTGTCAAATGAAGAACTGTAGACCTTTCTAGGAGTTCTCCCTCTTTCCAGGAGTTTGTATCAGCAGACTTGCCCTTGGAAATGTTTTAAAAATTGTTTAAAAATTACTTCTGGAATACAAGCCTGTTTGTTTGTGCCAGGCCTGGAAGGGGAATAAAGGGAAGGCAATGAAAAGAGAGTTAAATGAGCCAGAACTTCTTGTAGTGTTTAATGTTTGTATCTCCCATAGAAAGGTAGGCTATGGGAAGCTCTTGTCGCATCATGGTTAAAAATAAAAAACTCTTCCTGTGTGTAAACATGAAAACTGAAACAATGTAGATTTTACATAATGTGTTTAATAAATTAAGCTATTAAATGAATTACATCTGAGAATTTTTGTTATGCTTTGGGAAGGGTTTCAATTTATAAGCACATTATATTTTTCAAAAGGCCTCTGACTTCAAAATGAAGCCAACTCTTCTGTACAAGCTTGTTATTTAGAAAGAAGTTCCCCAGACCACTGTCCTGAATTAGTTTTGCAGCACATCTTAAAAAAAAAATCACACCTCTTTCTGAACATTTTATCAAGATCATCACCCATCACAGCTAGAAGAAAAAAAGTGGAATGGAAGGCAGCAGATTGTGTTAGCAGGTGATAGTACAGGTTATCATATAGTATCAGAGGTTTTCTCTGAAGCTGCTTTTGAGAATTCTCATTTTCTAAAAAGCTGAGGCATCCTACGGGAATCACAGTGGCTTCCATACTATTCATTCACACAAGCCTAGCACCACAACCAGGCTGTGGATCCAAAAAGGAGTCAGCTTCAGCACCTATTTACAAAGCCCTGTAGATTACATGTGTCCTGTCAAGTAGCACACGGAAGCTGAAAACGTCTACTGCCAGTCTTTGTGCCAGAACCTGCTCCAAATCAGATCTACAGATACTGAAGCAGTGAGAAACAAGAAAAATTGATAGGGCTGGTTGTGGCACTTGAATTCCTGCAGCCCATTGCCATAATGGACTGAAATTACTTGAACAGGATTCGAACAAACATCCTTGATTCCTCTCCTGTAAAACAAAAGCATTTAGGAAGTGTGACACATATCTTCAGCACTCGTTCCTTGAAGTGAAGCAGCACTAGAATTATTGAATTGTTAAATTGTGAAATGAATGTGGAATTCAGTTTTTGAAGTTAATGCTTCAAGGATGCCTGTAAATTTGAGTGCTATTTCTATACATGCTTCTGAATGACTTTTAAAAAACTGACACGGGATGCCAGTGGGGCTGCTAGCTGGGGTCAGTCTTAAAAAATCTTTTCCAAACTTAATGATTCAATGGTGTGGATAAATGAAGTTTTTCTTAGAGGTGGTTTTGCTAATTTGCATGCATTGCTGTAAATGTCACTAAGCTATTATCTGTGCTACAACTTCTCCCTGCCTTAAATAGTTACCTTAAAAAGAAGGTAGTACCTTAAAAAGGTACTACTTAAAGGTACTACTACTTTAAGGTAACTACTTAAAAAGAAGTAGTTACCTTAAAAAATAGCTACTTGAATTTAGTTAACAAAAAACTCAACCCTTCTGTCTGTGTTTATGAGCCCATGCCCATTGGTGGTTTTTTCCAGTTCCTACAGTGGAGGAGAGGGTAAAGGCAATTCTCTAAGTGATACCAAGCCCACAAGCTGAATTCTTTTGTTTTCAGAGAAACACTCACTGGGATTCTCTAAGAGAAACAGATTACTAACTTGGCTTGGAGTGCTGGTAGTTACCAGAGGGATGGGAGAGACAAGAATCTCAAATCAAAAGGAAGTGTTTAAATACATGTTGAAACAAACACACAAACAACTGATACCATAAAAAGGGAACTACTACAACTTTCTTTTTGTTGTCCAGACCTATTATGGGTTTTACTGTCGAGTGCTGTGTGTGAATGTACTGAGGTGAAGCCTGTGATCAGAGAACACACATAGCAATTATCATCAATCCATGTTTGGGGTATACTTAGAAAAACACTGTCATGAGGTAGTCCAGCACATCGCTTCAGGTCTGAAAGAATATGCTGCTTTTAAAATACTCAGCAGCTGCTGCTTGCCTACTGTCTGCAATAAAACTGCATCTAACATTTTATTACAAGTCCAAGCATACATGCCGTATTCTGTTCATTGTTTGTTTGAGAAGAGCTTGTCCCAGTGCTGTCACTCTGGCTTGGGTAAAACTTTGGTGAAAAAATACAGCATCTTTCATTCTTCTAGCACGATCTATGAAAAATGGATGCCTTCTGAATTGAAGCCATGTAGCAATCTGAAAGAGTGAAATATGTATATTACAATTCTAGCAATTTAAGCTTCAGCTTGAGGCATTTCTAAGATGTGCTGGCTGGCAAAGAAAATAGCATGAAAGCAGCCATCACTGATCAACTGCAAAGAAAGAATTTTTACAAATCTGAAACTAGATGTTATTAGCAAATTTGCCATTTTAGAGATGCAGGTTTATTTTCAGTGCAGTTACTTTTGCTGGATACTACCAGGTTCACTATGTTTCTCCAGAGAGCAGTACCTGTCTTAGTTCTCCCAATGAGAAACACCTAGGAACTTTAATCTTGAATTAGGACAGGATTCATGACGCCACCAGGATTAAGAGTGGAATGTAGCAGTTAACTGTTCATATTTAAAATTATGCTATAGACTACGGCCTAATCCTCAAGACAGAGGAAGGCTGTCTTGACCTGTATAAGACTCCAGGGAAATTTTAATAGCCAATTTACACTATGGCCATTTTTACAGGAGACACGGAAGGGTCTAGTACACAACACCTGAAATAGGGATCCATAGCTAGTTGTTCCTCAATATTATTAGCAGCATTTAAAATACTAAGTGTTTGCTCATGTTTAGGACTGAAAGCAAGGAGTGTCTGCTACTGAGAGGGAAACCCTACTATTCCTGTGCAACCCAATACTAATCTGTGCTATGCAGGTACAGATGCAGATAGAATTTAAAGAAGCTTAAAAAGGAAGGCATAAGAGAAAAAAAAAAGAATACCGAATGAAATCATCTATATCCATTGAACGGGCTCGTTTTTCTGAGTAACCTGTATCTTTTAGGACTGTCTGTATTTTCTCTGCAATTTTGAAGTTTTCAGGGATTTCCTGTCAATGAAAAATGGGATAGAAATTATTTTCTACTCATAACACAGAAAAGGTTCATTTACATAATCTATTTCTTTCCTGCTCTTAGAATAGTTCTTGTTTCAAGTGATAAAAAGTAAGTTATACTTTTTTTATTATGGATTATTGTATTATTCTATTGTATCTGAATTTTTTAATCTCAGTTCATTCACTGTGTATGAACCACAACAGTATTGCTAAGCAGACACAAAACATTTTATTAAATTAGTAAAAGACTGAGACATACATATATGGACAATAATTTAATAACATACTCAATTTTAAGCTTTTTCACTATGATTTAATGACCCTTTTAGATTTTCCTCTTAAGAGAAGAGGCACCTCCCACCTTCAAACTCTTTTGGAAAACCTTTAATACGTCAAGCTTCTCAGTGTTAATTTTTTACTCTTATAGAAGTCAGTATGTAGGCCATACTACAGAGAAATAGAATGTAACAGATTTAGAAGAAACTTACTATATTATGTAAGGAACAATGAATTCGGTAGTTATGATCCAGCAACTGCTCTACAGCATTTGACCTGAAAGAAATACATGTTTAGCATGAAAACTGAGCTGTAACTATTGTTTACTCAATAGGTTGTTAAAGTCTACTATAAAAAACCCATAAGGACTCCACAGAACTGTTATTTTTAAACAGCTGCCTATTTTTCATCCAAAAGAAAAACCTTGTGACAGCAGTATAGATCTTCCATCATGGTTTATCCCTGACTGTGCTGGTATGCATGTAATGCTGCTACTCATCTGCAAAAAAGAAACGGTTAACCGAATAGGCTTTCAAACTTCAAAAAGATTTCCTTTGATAGAAGTTACTTACTTAAATGCTGCAGAGAGTGTCTTGTTTTTCCTAACAAAGGCTATCCTTACCAGACCATCCCACTCCTGAAATCAAAAATTTCAGAATTTTAGAAAGTAACATACAGCTACTACAAACAAGAACAGTGACTACTGACAACCTCAGAACAATACAGAACACAAAAGAAAATCCTTCATGAAAATGTCCTTCTAAACAACACAAAACCAGTCCTGTCTTGGACAAAGCAATACAAAGGAGGAGAAAATACTTTGCCCCCAAACCCCTTTGAATTTTACTTTTTCATGTCTAGGTGCTATAGGCCAAATCTTACGTGCAGAGAAGGCAGCTACTTGAAGAAAATCTGGCTAACCTTGGGCAAGGCCAAAACGGTCTTGAAGTGTTTTAAAAATTAAGAAGAGTCTTCTGTAACATTTGTCTTACTCATCTGAAGATCGTTTTTTCGATCAAAACCTGCAAAATTGTCAGCCAGAAATACCTCTGGGAGACATAAGCCATGATGAAAGGGACATTATTGCTAGCAGCT
This sequence comes from Platysteira castanea, assembly GCA_013397175.1. Taxonomy (NCBI): domain Eukaryota; kingdom Metazoa; phylum Chordata; class Aves; order Passeriformes; genus Platysteira; species Platysteira castanea. The sequence continues at coordinate 253,626 of VYXC01009321.1, forward strand.
CCCCAACTGACCTTGGTCTTACAAGAAATACTGTACACAAAGCTGCACAAAGTTGATGGTGGCATGTTCTGTTAATGTCCTAACACAAGCTTGATTAATGGAGGAATAAGTATTTTGGAAACTCCACTGGAATAGCTGGTAGTTTGTACTAGAATCAGCACATGGAATTGATTAGTAAGTGAAAAGAAAAATGAAATGAAGTACTATGACTAGCATGCTATGTCGACTATACACTGCTCACCTGGAAGTTGATAGGTGGTGGGGGGTTCTTTGGCTCTATTCTGACAACACTGGATTCCACTTTGGGAGGAGGCCTGAAGTTGTTCTTTCCAACCTGTTAGTCAAGAGCAGTCAGGCAACTGTGTGAATAAGCAGCAAATTCCTTACACCCCTTGAAACACTCTTCTTCTGCCTTTGATAGCTGAGTTACCTAAACGCAGAATGACGTACCTTCATCAGATGGTCCACTCGAGCTAATAACTGAGTATTAATAGAGAGCCTGCAGTACAGTTTACTTCCTGGTTTTGCAACCAAACGAAGTGCAAATTCCCTTTGAAACATAAGTATTGCACACCTGAGAGTAAGAGAAATGAGAAAATCATTTCTAAGTAATCAATTTTTACATCAGAAGCCTGATGTAAACACTCTTGGAAAACACACAGTTTGTCTTACTCAGAAGATTAAAATTTACAATAAACAAACTCCACCTTGATTACAGCACGTTGAAAAAAACCCAAAACCCATCACAAAACTTGGTGATGCCATCTAAGTATCCTCGAAGCTGTTACATTAATTTGATTATTTATACTACTAAATGGATCAGAATCAGAGACACTCTAGTCTCAGAGTTGTCCGACTGTAACAAACCATTTTGAATAACTCTATGGTGAGTTCTTCAAATCTGAACTTTACAAAAATTTACCAGTAATGTTACCAACACTCCTCTTAGAGAAATCAAGAGCTGTTGACATACTGATGTCTGACACATAGACAGGGCAGTTACATTTTTAGACCAGACAACAAGAAAGTGACTTGGCACTGATTCTACTCTTTTCACCCTAACTTTTTTTTAGGTAGGAAGGTATTTGAAATGCTATGATGCCCTGCTTATCCCTGGAATAATAATTAGTTGTAGTACTAAAGAGGTGTAACTCATGTTTTTATCTGCTGGGCACTCACTGTTGCCAAGTTTTAATATTCTCATGCTCAATACATCCACTTAAACTTAATTTCCATGCATGGTCAGGCTGTGTAATACAGAAAATTTTGGTGCAGCTCTGATCCATCAACCTACTATTTTAGAAACTAAAAATATATTGGATTAGAAAATATTTTTAAACTATTTTCTTTCCTACCAGGTAACACAGAGCTCTATTCTTCCACTCACCTGAAAAAAGGTCTATGAAGCAGTAACTTGAAAACAAAAGGTGAAGAAATCTGAGGAAAAAAGTTAATAATGTTAGTATAATTCCTGGGAAATCAGCATTTGAAAAGAAAATGTGTTATGTTGTTGTATGCTATGTTGTTTGGCCCATACCTGGTAAGGCAAGTTAGCCACACATGCATCAAAGAACGGTAAGTCTGTTTTCAAGATATCTCCCACCTTGATTTCAAGTTTGTTTGCTAGACACCTGAGGAAAAGGATACATTGTGGTTATCCTCATATAAGCATGTTGCCAAAATTTTTGCCAAAGTAGCTCCACTGCTTTAAGTGCTCCCTGTTTCCACAACTGATACTTACGTGCCCTGGACTCTCTTCTGAAGCTCACCAACAAGTCTAGGGTCAATTTCACATGCAATAACCTGAAAAAAAGTATATATTTGCAACTCCTCCTAACCGGAATTTAATCATAAAAGCTCCAACACTGTATCTATTGCTATGAGTTTAAAGAATCCTTTAAAAATCCCTATTAGGCTATGCACCTTCTTCCCTCTCCAAATACACACAAGCTTTACCACATAAGTGGATAACAGCAATGTCGTTTGATAAAACCACATGAAATTTAAGTGGCCAGCTAAAAACTCACTGGGATTATTCAAATGCTAAGGAAAGTATCAGTGTAGATCAAGGTAGAATTACCTACGTGCATCACGCCTATGAAGACCCTTCTGTTTACCATAGTCTAAGCCACAGCGTGGTCAGAGCTTGGGAAGGTGGTGTATGCAGGGAAATTTGCACTTACTTTTTTGACTTTCTCCAGCATCTTTACTGTCAGGTTGCCGGTTCCCGGGCCCACTTCCAGAATGACATCCGTGCGGCGCAGGGCAGCCTAAGGACAAACAGCATTTCGGGTACTTCCCTAGCACCGATTTCGTGCAATCAGTTGACTTTAGAATGAAAGTAAGTGCTTTTTACACAGTAAAAAGCTGGAATTTGGTATCAAGGGAGCGTGAGAGTAGTTTAGAAAGGAACGAGTGGGAAACGGGGAGAACAAGAATGTCCTGGCACTAGTTCATGCGGGATCGCTGGCCACGCGGAAAGAACCAGCGAGCAGCCACGCTAAGAGAAAAACAAACACAAAGCCCACCACACACACAAACACGCAGCATGATGGCAACAGCCGCGGGTCCCCCCCAGTCCGGGACGGCCGGAACCGGGGCGGGGTCCGCTCACCGGCCGCGCTTCCCCGGCACCTCCCGCCAGCCCCGGCTCCCCGGGCCCGCCGCCGCTCCCACCTTATCGATGATGCTGTTCACCACGAGGGGGTTCTTCAGGATGTGCTGCCCAGCCCCGGTGTTGAACAGGATGCCTAGGGCAGAGANCCGGCCGCGCTCCCCCGGCACCTCCCGCCAGCCCCGGCTCCCCGGGCCCGCCGCCGCTCCCACCTTATCGATGATGCTGTTCACCACGAGGGGGTTCTTCAGGATGTGCTGCCCAGCCCCGGTGTTGAACAGGATGCCTAGGGCAGAGACCGGCGTGTTACCGTGGGCAGCCGTGATCCGCCGGCACCCCGCCGGCCCCTGGCTCGGGTGCGAGCGCCGGCCCGGCCTCGGCTCCCCGGATCCTGCCTGCCCGCCCGCCCGGCCCGGCCTGGCCTGGCCCGACCCAGTCCGGTCTACACTCACCGCCGGCGCGGCCCTCCCGGCGCTCCGGGCGCTTCCCGG